>JAPMOQ010062520.1:730775-757097 GCA_026543055.1 Argiope trifasciata
TCAAAAATTTCATCTTAGTTTTAGGCATATTTTTTGTTATTGCTAAGATTACAGCAGATAAACGAATAAATCACAGATCAAATAAATTTCATGTAGTAATCAAGATTAGGCCAAGCAAGGATATGTTATGCATAAGAAACGATATCTAAAAAATAATTATGTACATAATGCAAGGTGAAACATTTAAAATATGGCGAATTGATGTCACTTGAAGTAAAAGATGATTTATTTCATGAATATCCCTGTTTATTCACTTTCATTTATTTAATAATAATATATTAAGGAAAATATTGTATGATATATTATTTCTAAAAAACGTTATTGTATTATTTATTAATTATTGTATTACTTGAATGTTTTTGTTTTTCGATTTGATTGTTATTAAATGCAAAGAGATGGAAAGTAATTGAAAGATTTTTTATAGTAGATTTATTGTTTTCTTAAATACATTAGAAATTATATATATATATATATATATATATATATATATATATATATATATATATATTATACCAGAAATTTGTTGTGTATTTAAATAAAAAAATGACATTTCTTAAATCTTATAGCTGCATGTTGATGATAAAGAATAAATGAAAATAATAAAAATTAATAGTGCTGAATCAATTACCGCCAATTTTTATTTTGTGAAAAAATAACTGTTTTATATCATTATATGACAATTGCATTCTTTAAATAGGCTAAATAAATTCTTATTTTATTGCCTATAATTTCGAGATAATGTTTAAATATGCCATTTTTAGGCTCCATGAATTAAATATTTAGCATTTATTTAATAAAATAAAGGCAGACATGCATCAGTCAGTTATTAGAAGCCATCATTTATAAAGTGTATATTTCATCAAAGATGATTATGAAATAAAAGCTATACTGTAACTGTAAACTAATTCCCATTTTATTGTTTTCCTATCATTAGTTTTACAACGTGACTGCGTGGTTTACTGTTCAAAATTGGAGTAAATCCAATTCATTGCATAAAACATTACTTATTATGCAATAATGATCTTTTGAGGTGTGTAACATTTGACTTGTTTGATGCTTTAAAAAATAGTTGTAGCACAGGATGTATTTTCTGAAACTAGTTTCAAATATTTTTTTAATTCAAGGTTCAAAACGACAGTCTCAAATTTAACTGCATTTCGTAATCCGATTCAAGTGTCCTTGAGGACTTTTTAATTGTTTAATTATATTTTCAGTTAATTATTAACCAGTTTTATAAAACTTTGAAATAAAAAAATTATAAATTTTGATTTTAATTATCATGAATCAAAAAGGGGTAAATTCTAGAGTGATATAAATTAAAAATAATAAATTTCTTTTAATGATTGAATATATCATATGTACTTAAATAATTTGTACAATAAATATTCAATTAAAATTGATAAATGAAGATATGAATAATGTGTAATATGTGAATCATTTTGGAAAAAATACTTAGCCCACAAAAAGTATCTATAGAATATTTAAGGCGTTTATCAATAACCCAAACTTTTTATATCAAATTATAACATATATGATAGACTCATATATATTACTTGTCTATCATATAAATATAACTTAGATTATGTTAATATATAATAATTAATGAATAATATAATAATAAATAAATAATAAAATACAAATAAATAATAATACAACAATATAATAAAATAAATAATATAATAAATTAAATGAATCATATGAGTCTATCATAAATTAAATAAGTTTAATAAGTTTAATACTTAATCTACAAATTTAACAATCTTAGATTCATTGTAAGAGTAGTATACTGACAATTTTGGATTTAATGCATGTCTTAGGGAAATGCATTTTTAATGTATAATTTGAATGCTTTTGAAGATTATTAATTACTATAAGGAATTGATAGACTCATCATAATAATTTTAAAAGCAGATACAAATAATCATGCATACTAAAGTTTATTTGACTCTCTTTCATTTTGGAGCAATACAAAAATATTAATTATTACTTTTAAAATTTTTTTCTTATATTGAAACCATAATTTTCAAAGTTATTTTAGTTCCATAATTTGCTGGCACAAGCAAAGATAAGTCTCATAGCATTACTTTCTAGCATTTATTAAATAGGTGAACCTATTACAACTCTTTAAAATTAAGCAATTTATTTCCTCTGCTTTTCCTTTGCTCACAAAATACTGGAATTAACAATTTTTCTTGCATAGTTAAAGATTATGCGGACGGATACAATATCAAATTTTTCATTTTTTCTCAAACATTTGTGGAAATTATATTGAATATATTAGAAAAATTTATGTAGCTGCCCCCTTAAATAAATATCGCTCATATATTATTTCATTATATTTAAGGCAATAAAAAAAGAAAAAAGGCACTCACATATAAAAAAATTCTTTAGTTTTTCTTATTCAATACCACAGATAAAAAGATTCGTTGGTTTAAATAATGTATGTAAATTTATTTATCTCTTGAGTTTTATTTTTCTTTTCCTTCTTTTTTTGTCATCTCGCATGACTTTTTATAGAATAATTTGAATTGTAAAAAGTTCATTTAAAAATAAACAATTCAGCTTTAAATAGTTATGAAAAATCAATTTATTAAAAATATTTCTTATCAAACGATTCGGCATTATACTTTCAGTTATTTCAAAAATTAATTTTCAATACTTTTTGTTTATAGACATTGCCGAAAATCTATATATGTGTACGCATATTATAAATTATATATCTATATATTTTCAGTAATAGTAACAGTATTACAAAATTGCTATTTTGAAACTTTCGATGCTTATATTAGAGAAAGTTTTACAATATCATATTGTTTATTTTCAGAATTTTAATTATAGTAATTAAAAACGATTCCAAAAAATATTGTTTAGATACAGAAATTATATATTTTAAATATAATACTGGATTTACATTTTCCGAAACAGTTTTAGAATTTTCTTGGGCATTCTCTAAAATTATTTTCTTTTTATTTTCGAAAAAATTCTGATAATTTTTTTAAATTACCGATACTTATTATTTATTTTCTTTATAACTCGGATATATTTAAACATTTTTTTATAATTTTTATGTCATAAATTAATTTACTTAAATATAAATCCCTGAAAAAATCACTGAGACATAAAATACAGAGTTAAATACATTAATAAAATATAAAGTACATATCTATCACAGATCCTTAATTGACGGATATATATGTAAATATATTATAGAGAATAGAAAAAAGTGCAATAATAAGAAGTGCTCTTTTAACATATACAAACGTTCGATTCTTACACAGATAGAGAATATAAACACTACTTTCAAACATGTCTTCTTTGCTTACGATTCAACAGAAATTGCCCACACTAGAAGAAGAAAAGAATCGTTATATAGCAGTGAATGTAATTAATTAAATAAATGAAACACCAAACGATTTTACAAAATATAAAACAAACAGCCATGAATCTTCACATTTGAATGAGAACGAAATGTGGAAATTTCATTGGATATTCTAAGTTTTATGGACGATTTTTATTTATTTTTGGAACGATTTTTTTTAATTTAATGGAATCAATCGAAAGGATGTTGCTGTCCCATGATAAAAATGATTGCAAAGTCATATATCATATATAAAACATGTGACGAAATAAGTTAATTAAATTTTAATTGGCAATTTTTAAAATTTATTTATAATCTTTAAGATAATATAATTCAGACCATTTTTGTCTGAATTCTGATATGTTAACTACGGGGGAGTAGCTAAACCACAAGGTCTGGGCATCGTTCAAAGAGGTTTAAAACTGTTAAGAGCTTAAGAAAGCCATTATATTATCATTATTTTCATATGTTTCAGTTCAAAGTTTAAAGAATTTTTAAAAATATAATTCTAAATAACCATAAAATAGAAATTAATGTATAATTTTTTTAATATTTGATTTTTGGTTAGATTTAACTTCGATTTTACGTTTTACAGAAATAAATTTATTTTCGCATTACTTATAGAAAAAGTCAAACTTTTATGCAGACCGTTTTTCCTAGAAATAATAACAAAAATATCTGGCTTCTTTTTTGAAAATCATAAATATATTTTGGTAGAGAAAGTTTTAATTCTTGTTATATTTCCCTCTCATATTTTTTTTTAAATTTCACATCAAAATATGAAAATATGAAAAGAATATGGAAGTTTAAAACATGTCCAGTTAATAATTGATATCAGTAATTAAAAAAAGGAAAATATCACACTCTAAAAAAGGAAAATCCAAAAGGTATAAAAAAAAAAGATAAGTATATTTACTTTATATTTCAGAAACTAAACTATTTTTGTTTAAATAGGCCAAATCTTGCTTAAACTCTTTCAAATATCAACATAATAACGAAGCATTATTGTGTACAACTGTTGTTAAAAAAAGATATAAAATTCTTCATGTAAATTTACAAAATATTCCATTGTTTTATAAATAAGATTTTTTATAATTGGTCAAAGGCAATATTGTAGCAACAGAAAATTTGTCCATGTCCATCTAGCTTGTAGAGTGATTCAAATGGAATATTAATACTTTTTACCAAGAGTTTATTAATATTAAGATATTCTCTGTTGGCGCACAACAGAGATTAAAATGGAATTATTTTGAACTTTAAGTCTTGAATTACAGCAATTACGTCAAATGAATTATAGCAAATGAATTAAATGAATGCAAAATGCAAGTTACTTACCAATAATTATTACAATTATGACGAAGCATATCC
The DNA here is from genome assembly GCA_026543055.1 of Argiope trifasciata. Classification (NCBI taxonomy): domain Eukaryota; kingdom Metazoa; phylum Arthropoda; class Arachnida; order Araneae; family Araneidae; genus Argiope; species Argiope trifasciata. The sequence goes on from JAPMOQ010062520.1 coordinate 735,502, forward strand.
CGATAAGAATAGCAAGCATCTGAAAAGGAGAATATGAATAGAATGAAACCACTGAAAAACTAGAAAATGCAGCAAATCTTTTTTTAAAAATTCAGAATTTATCTTGTATTTTTCAAGCATTTTCAGATTAAAAAATCAAACTGACGAGAGCTTCCAGGAGTGTTATGATATTAAAGTAAGAATAAAATATAATAAAAAATATATAAAAATTGAAGTTTGCATATATCAGCGGCTTAAAAGGTAAAAAGAAAAAAAAAAATCAACCAAACGTTTCGACCACTAAATAAATATCAAAAGTCTCAAGACTTTTATAGAAAAACTAGAGTTTTATTCGAGTTTTACACATTTATAACGAATACATTTAACTTTAAAAGAAATTTTAGGGATTTTCTTAAGATATCAGTTTTCGCTAATTTTTTTGTTATTATGTTTCCAGCCTCGAATATTATGATGATTACATTTCATTGTCTTTATTTAAAAAAAATAATTTATTCATTTTCAGGACAGTAATAAAAGACATCAAAGCTTTTGAACATTTTTATTTTTTTCTTTTGTTTTTTAATGTTTGATATAAAAGCACAAATTGTGTCCTTTTTTATGTACTTCCGATTCTGTTTGGTCAAGATAAAATGTAAAATTCTTCGCTTAATTTGATTTATTATATTACTATAATGGTTTGAAATTATATAAAGTAAGAACATGTAATTCTAAGTCGTGACAAGAAGATAAAATCAATATTTAAATCGGCAGTTGGCTTCCCAAATGATCACATATCATAAAAATGGCCTAAATTGATTCATTAAAGAGACGTAAAATTCAACAATTATTATTATTATTAGTAGTAGTAGTAGTAATGTTGTCAAGTCTATCATTTATTTATTTTCATTCGCAAAGTATTTCTTCTTGATAAAATGTTCATTTTTGATTCATTGGATACTAAACACCTGTAATTTTGATACTTAATTATGAATTTTCAATAATACTACTGAAATATATTTATTATTTGATACAACATTTATATTTATTTTTATATTCTTTGAAATAACTTGAATGATTTATATTATAAGAATTTTCATGATTTAATGTTTTTATTCTGTTTAATATAAGACAGAATATTTGAATTTGTACCTTCATATATATTGAACCGTATGGTAAATTCATCACTTAAATGCTGTTCAACTTTAGTAGACAGTTGACTCGCTGGAAAATTGTTGACTCTTAGTATTGATTAAATAATTTAGATATAACTTCATATTCAAGGAACCAGGAAATTGCCGGGCATTAAATAATCCAGCATTTCAATTGACTTACACATTATCCTTTCATTGTGTACAAATTTTCTAGCAAAAGACAATCCAATATTAAAAATGTAAATATGTAGTTCATCCAGCTTATTAATTTCGCGGTATCGGAACTTCAATTTTATATACACAGATTTCAAACATCTTTCTTAACTTTTAGCAATTGAAGAAACGCATGTGATCAGTGTTATTGAAACAATAAAAAAAGTTTGAATTTCAGGGTAATAATGTAAGCTATTTTTGGCAATTTTAGAATTAAGCAAATTGTGATAAAAAAATCGCGAAAATGTAGTGAAAATTATTACGAATATTAAATTGGTATAATTAAAAAGAAAAATTTTGAAACAGCGTAAAATTCATTTTTGTACCAAACTATTTTTTGAAGTTATTGTGAGATAATGCAAAAATTCCGTTTAATATTAAATTAATTAAAATTCTAGTTAAAAGTCGAAAAAAATCGTTTTGAGATACATATTCTCATTTTTCAAGGTATATATGTGTCAAATTTGGTAGCTGTATCTCAAACAGTTTAACGTGTAGACACACACACTTTTAAAAATACCTTTAAGAATTTTTTTAAATGTCTTTTCAACTAATCAGATTTAATTGCCATAAAGTTGTTTTTCTGAAAAATAATATTTTAATTAAAAAATATTTATAGAACTTTTAGCAACAATGTTTTCAACTTTAAAAAAATCAAATAGTTTTTATTGTTTGATCAAATATTTAATCATTGAATATTCTTCCATTATAAAAAAACTGAAGAAGAAAGATTCTGTTTGTTATTTCCTCGGTTTAAATGTAGAGTAAGAAAGTGAAATTATATTTACATAAAAAACAATTATCCTTGTATTTGAAATAGATTAATTGGACATGGGACTTGGTTTCACTTGGCAGAGCGTATGCTGCTATTAAAAAAAATACCCTTTAATTTCTATCGTAATTGACTGCATATAAAAAGCATTCTGTGGAGAGAATCACAAACACTAAAGAATACATGAGTGATTTTACTGAAACGATACTCAATCAATATTCCTTGCAAGTCAAACTGATTTCCAAAAGCAGCTAATATTTATAATTCTAAATTTAAATTGATATTTCAAACTAAAATAAACATATCTGGAAATTCAGAATCTCATCATATAAAATACAAATATTTTAAAATCATACTTTACAGTTTTTCCACCAATATTTACGTCTCAGTTTTCCTGTTTGTTTGCCAAACTCTGATGCTTCATCTTTCAACGCATCTACAAGAAGAAAAAAGATTTTTTTTTTTAAATATCAAGTAGTTTTAAAAAAGTAAGTCTATTTTATATAGTTTGCATTGCATGTAATATGTTTAAAAATTGACTATTTATTTTTAATTAGCTTCATGAACAAAATTGGTTTAAAAGATTTTATTAAAAAAACCCAAGTAAAGGGGGAAAATTGTAGAATATTTGTCCGCCGATACTAAATTTTATACAGTACATTTAATTTGAAATTTTGGTTTACGCAATTCCTATAGAAACACAGCTTTTCGCTTAGTTACCCATTACAATTTTCAAAAGGAATATTTATAATGAATGAAAACCCAGCAAAAAATCATTTAAATCATTATAAAAAAATTAAGAAATACACATATGCACATGAATTAGAAATAATGGAAGTTTTGTATGCATTAAGACGAAAAAAAAAACTTGATAAAAGAATAAAAAGAATTTCTTAATTTTATTTCTTTGTTTTTACAATAAAAGAAAAAAAAGCAGCGTCATTATTTTTTCTTTTAATTTTAAATAAACATTGAAGAATGTTTAACATTTGTAAAAGCATTTTCTAATCAAACTTTCTTTTAAAATTACGCCTCAATTATTCTTTTGAAAAATATTAGTATTAAACTTCTATTCAGATATTGTTCGTATTTTACAGAATAGAACAGTTCGTTCATTTTACATTTTTAAACTAATGGTAAAAAATTAGTAGTACGAACAGAAAAAGGCTTTTCTTAGACAAGAAAAATAAATAAATAAATTTAATTTTTATTATTATTTGACGAATTTTATAATAATCATTTCCAGTTTAAACAAGGGAAAAAATCCATAATCAATTATGAACATTTAATTCAATCTCATAGAATTTTCTAGTAGAATAGAATTTTTAAATGCTTGCGTTTTAATACATTATATTAAAGAATCTTTTGTTCTTAAATCAGGCTGACGAAAAAAAAAAACGATTAATATAATAAACTGAAATTTGAATTCAAGACTCTTTTCAAATAAGGGTCGAATGTTTAAAAAGATATAAAATGTAAAAGACATAAAAAAGAAATATTTTAAAATTTCGTCGTGCAAAAGTTTTTTAAAAAAGAGCAAACAATTTTTCAGAGTAATTTTTTACTAAAATACTTTTTTAATCCCAATTTTTTAAAAATTTTCTATGAGAATCTCTAAATTTTGGATAATTATTTCTAAATAAATATATTTTTTCAGTTCTTACAATAAGCAATTTTTACCTGCTCTTTCGTCTAGGTTGGATAATTTTTCATCTCTTTGTAAAATGTATTCAAAATTTTTCTGTAAGATTCCTGTAACCTGTAGAAAAATTTTTTTTAAGAAAAATTATTTGGAAAAGTTAATATGATAACAACAATAACAATTTTAATGAAATATTCTAACGATTAATATGTGCAATTCTAATGCTGTTTCTTCCAAATTACATTATTATTATTATTTTAAACATCTTTTAAAATGTGTTAAAAAGTAAGCATGACGATATATTTATACATTCCAAATTTTTTTTTCCAATTTTAATTTTTTCTTTTTTTTAAACAAATATAATCGTGGATATTTTTAACAGACTAATTTTAAAACCTTTTGATTTTTAAAATTATCATTAAATACAAAGAAACATTAAAAAAAATTAAATAAAAAATAATTTTACAATGAAATTTTAAAACTGTTTTTATATAAAGATAAGATTTATTATATTCGAAATTTTATCATTCTTTAACTATTATTATATAATTGAAGCATTTATTGGGTAAATAGAATTTTAAACATATTTTTTTGTGAAGCTAAATTTATGCTATCACAGTGTATATATATATATATTAGCTTTTTGTTATTTTAGTTTGATACACAAGAGTAAAAAGGTCTCTAATGTTAGATTATCTTCCATATAACATTTTTATAAATATTTTCTCACTATATTGAAAATAATGGACATTACTTTTTTTACACTTTTCTGACAGATATTTAGCGGTTAGGGTCTTTTATGATATAAATATCTGCTAAAAAGATAGGTTAAACTGGGACTATAGAGATAAGTATCAGCCCTAAGCATAAAAAAATTAATAAATAACCTTTATTTTATACTGTTGTTGATTTTAGTTAGCCTTCTTTCTTTTGTTTTCTCTTATTCTTAAATAAAAATATTCAAAGATTTAAATTTATTTCAATCGTCAATTTCTTTTACCGACCTATTAAAATATTTAAAATGAACAACAATCTTCTGTTGAATGTATTTTTACCTTTTTTCTTGCATTAAAGTTAATCTGAATACAGTTTAAATAAATAACCATTTTATAAACTTAAATAAATGGCTACTTTTTCATTGGAACTCTGAAATTAATTATAGATTGTATCAACATACTAAATTTTTCCCTACTTTGAAATTTTACTATTAAAATTAAAGCATATTACTGAAGTTGTTTACTATCTTATATTAAACACTTAACATCCTTTTATATATGCCGAGTGAAATAGTGAATAAAATAAATGTATAGTATATTTATTCCTATCTTGAGATATAGTTAACCATAATTAACCACATTGTTGTTTACTAAAACGTATTTTCTCTAAACTTTTCCTTGATGTCTATGAATTCAGCAAAAAGTTAGTTTGGTTTTCTCTTTCTTTTTTTTTTAGTTTATTTGAAACTAATTTTAAAATCTTACTTCTTCTATTTGAGCTTTTGTTTCTTGCATTCTCTTATGGGCAACTTTCTTTTGGGGATTCTCATCTTGTTGTTGTTGGATTGGAACACTGTCCTGCTCCATTTCTCCGAAAGCATCTGTGCCAGACCTAATATATTTTAGATAAAATAATGATAATAAAGCATTTTTCAAAAATAACAATTTATTTTTACGAATTGTTAAATAAAAGTATTTCTTTTTGCAAATCAGGAACGAAATTTATATTTGTTTAAAAATCATTTAAAAGTAAAAAAGAAATTTATTTTCATGTAAAAATCGTTTGCAAATTAGAAAAAAATTGTTTTTATGTAAATTTCGTTTCATAACATGCTGACACATGCGTTTAAATGAATAATATTTGTAAGCGTTTAATAAATAATATTTCATCTATGCATTGTAAAAAATGAATTTAAATAATGAGAATATAATTATTTTCGAAAAGTTATGTCATTCTAATTTCATTTTAACCTAATTAATTGAATGTTGAATTGAAAAATGAGCCAGTTTTATCTTAAAATTAATCTTAGTCTAAAGCTTATTGAACAGCGATTCGTAATTTATCACTATCATTTTTGTCTTTTTTCAGTGAATTTTGGAAAAATTTATAAATTATAAAATTATTTTTATTTTTTGTAATTTAAATTTGTTGAAGAAACTTATTTCAACACAGGAATTTTAATTAAACAACATTTTCTAATCAACTATTTTTCAAATCCACCAAATTCTGTAGCTTAGCTCTGTGTTTACAAGTATGTCCCTTTAAACAGTTATTAGTTTCACTGTGAATTGCTTAATAATATTTATTTTGATTAACATTTCCCTAGAAACATATATTAAAAGATGATAATAATAATTAATATTAGTATTTTGATTTCGATTTTTTTTTAAATTTAGATGCTTTTTATATTATCGATCATGTTTCCTGGAAGTGGAACATTTTCTTAAGTTATTCTACTTACTAATAAATACTTACTTTAAAATGCTTACTAATGAAAGAGCATAATTTTCTGGTAAAAACTTTTCATTTAATTTATATTTATATTTTATTGTAATCCTGCAGCAGCGTATTTCATACAGAAACACTAAACATTCTTTGTGCATTTACATTGACATATTGTAAGTATTACTGGAATATCTAGTACTAATATAAAAAAGATTAGTTTGACTATTAAGTGAAACATGTAAACCAAAAAATGTTATGAACAGATAGTAATACAGAAGTTTTAGTTTTCTGCATTTCACCGTTTTTTAATCTGTTTTTGAAAGTGTTTATTGCTTAAATTAAATTTACTTCAATCTAAGCAAATGAATGAGAGTGTTCCATGTTTTTTAAACGCTTATTGTGATATACATTTTTAAGATTTCTGACAATGTTTAGTCGGCTTTTTCATGTATTACTACATAAGAGCAAAATGTGATTTTGTTCATTTACTGAACATTTTTATGTACCAAATTAGAAATTATAAAACTTTCTTTAAACACTTATATTGTCTTTTTTCGGTAAAAACTTACTTTTTAATTTTCAACTGTGTGATACTGCACATCTATACTTATAATAAAGCTCAATGTGTGTGTGTGTGTGTTGGCGCTCTACAGGCCAGACCGTTGGACCTACAGCTACCAAATTTGGTACATGTATACTCTGGAGGTCGGGAATGTGCACCTCGGAGCCCTTTTTTTGAATTTTTAATTAGAATTAGAATTAATTAAAATTTAAGCGAAATTTCGACGTTTTTCCGCTATAACTTCCGAAATTATTATCGGACGAACATGATTTTAACATCAATTTAAAGATAAAAAAAATTAGCCTTCTAATGGTGTCAGTGTTTTAATGTATAACACAAGCTTCTATTTTTAACGAATTTTTAAAGAAATATTTTAACCATGTTTTTTTAGCACGTGACTGGATAAAATAAAACAATGTCGGAAGTTCAAATGAAAAAACAACAACTGTCATCGTAAATCAAATCTAAAGAAATACAACTTTCAGCACGTGACTGGATAAAATAACATAAATATAAAATGTGATATCTTCTATAAAAATAAATGCAAGGTAAAGGATTCTAAGAAATCGTTTGCAATATTTATATCATTAATTCCATAAATTATCTTTATTTACAGTAAACCTGATTGAATTTAGACAGGATATGCGTTTAAATCCGACTTAATGGCATATTTCTATAATCGTTTGCAATATCTGTATCATTAATTCAATAATTTTTTCCCTTTTTCGCTTTCTTTAAAAAACATATTTAATATTTTGGCAATATCACAGAAAAAAACATTTTTAATATTTTGGAAGCATAATTGATAAATTATTAGAGCATTAAACTCAAAAAGTTTTTCCGAATAAAGATACCGACTCTTTAACTACTAATAACTGACTCTTTTAACTTAAGCTATTTCTTAAATTTTGGCTAAAAAATATATGATTCAATTGGAAATTTTAGTACGCATTACTCATGGCGAACCAGCTTGTCGCCAAAGGCGGCTAGTAAAAGCTAGCGGCTATATAAAGTGAAAATGCGCGCGCGTGTGTGTAAAGAAAATTATAGATAAATAAAAATAAGTTGTGAAAAACTCTCAGAATATTATTCAGTATGAATATTAATGCTTATGTAATGAATATCATTATATATGTGAACATTCGAAGATAAGATTTTCATGATGTAAAACATATCTTTACAATTAGAAACTAGGTCCAAAAATTCATGTCTGTCTATAATTTTGATAAAACTAGGAAACGACAAATTTCTTCCAATTTCTACTTTATTTTGTTCCAACTTTTTATGTTTTTAGGATTATCGTATTTTTAAACATCTCTTTTTTGTATACTTTGGATTGAAATGTACTCAAGAACATCCTTATCCAAAAATTATTTATCCAAACCTGGGAAATTTTAAATCTTAGAAATCAATTAAAATCATCAAGGTAATATTTTAAAACAAAATTTAGAGTACAAAAAATACAAACTTAAGAGATATTTAACTAAATAATTTATATATTAGATGCTCAAAAAGTTAGAGAATTTTATAATATCAACGAGAAAAATCTGTATCTAAACATTATATTAAACATATATCTAAACATTTATTTTTCTAAAAAATAAACAATAATCCTTAGTAAGCCTTGACATATGAAATAATTCTGTTTCAATGCTTCTTCATTATTTTTCCAGGTGATTTCTTTACAATTTTTGGCGAATCTTCACATAATCTGATTTGAATGAAATTGACTCAGTTATGTAAAAATTTCTTCATTTTTGTTATATTTCTTAATTGATTTTAAAAGAAAAAGGATTCAGTAACTTTGTTCAAGATTCTATATTTCTATTTTGAAAAAAAGGCACTTTTAAAATGTTAATTTAAAAAGAGAGAAAAAATTAAAGCATGATTTAAATAATGTATAAACATTAAAAAATATATAATTATGATGCCTTTCTGCATATAGTTGGAACACTTGTGTCATTACAGAATAATTCTTAAATCTGCGCGATAATAAGAACTTTCAAGCTATCAAATTCTCTTGATCTTTCAGATGAATGTGTTCTTATCAATATGCTTTTACGCACAGTTAATTCTATACATTTCCTACCAGTAATAATAAAGTCATTTCTCTTGACCCCAAGTCACGTGGCTAATATCTTTGTTAGTGCCATCTTAATTAACATTGCCTTTATGTTTTGGCATCATTAGGTTTGTTTCTTCCTAAGATAAACTAAAAATTAAAGACTAGTAGAAACTGAAACCAGGAAGGCATATTTTTTAGGTAACTTCATGAGATGATCCTATTCTACTTCGTCTAAGCATGTAATGCATGTTTAAAGGTTAAGAAAAGTTTTTAAAAATCATATGTATATAATATATTTAAGCATTAAGTCAAATAAATTCAAATTTAGTTATTTGTTATTCTGAGTAATGTATTTAAATTCTTAAATATTTTTTAAAATCTTATTTCAAGGATTTGCTTTGTATTTAATGCATTAATATATTTTAATTGTATTTAAAATCAATGTGTTTGCTGTACTAGCTTATGCTAAATATGAATGATGTTTTCATCTGCTCTTTAAGATATTATGATTCTCATTTTTTATAAATTCAACCGTTTTGTAACTTTAAGGTATTTAATAATTTTTACCTTGAAAATCATTAAATATATTTAATTATAATTTCATCTTTAATGAATTTTCATTTGTTTCAAATTTTTTTATATAAAGTAATGTAATATTTATCAGAAATGAAATAAGTATAAAATTTAAAAAATGCTTTTTAATGATACATATTTGAATAAATAATATATATATAATACTATGGTATTTGAATAAACTATGCGTATAATACTAATAAAATAAACTATGCGTGGTATAATACTATGCGTATTTGAATAAACGTTTTAAAAAATTCAGTTTGCAAAGCAACTGTGTCTTAGCAAATGTTTTACAGAATTCAATTTACAAAACATAAAGCACTTGTAATTTTGTAATTTCTTTTTTTAAAAAGATGTATCGTCTAAAATCGACCTTAAGACAATAATATGACTCTTAATATGAAATATCGACCTTAATATCGTCTAAAGTTTAATATTGTAATATGTATACCTTAGTCAATGATTTTAAAAATTCAAATTTTATTTCATTCCAATCTCATCAATTTACAATATTTTATTTTTTAAAATTTTTGAATCGATTTAAAGATCAGATTTCTAAATATCGACCTTAATATCGCCTAAAGTTTGATACTGTAATATGTGTACCTTAATAAATGATTTTAAAAACTAAAATTTTATTCATTCCAATCTTACAAATAAACTATATTTTATTTTTTATAATTTTTGAATCGATTTAAAGATTAGATTTCACATTCAATCTCTTTCTTAAAGAAATTATTTTAAGAAAAGAAAATGTATAGAACTTTTTAAGTCATGAATGATTAATATATTTTTAACAAAAAATATAACAAAAGTAATCTACCAATTTGAGTTTAAAATAGTCGAAAAAATCAATTGCGAATGACTCAGATAGTCCTTTACATTGCCCTTCTAGAGACAAAGTCAAGGCCTAAAGGTCGCAGGTGAGAATAGCTATTATTTAGGAAACTACACTGACAGAGAAATACATCTGCTGCTCTTCATCTTTTCATAACACCATGAGCAGAATTGCTCCTTTTAGTTTTTTTCAGTATTCAAATTACTCTTATGATAGAAGTAAAAAAAAATAAAAAATACATATGGAATCATATTAGTGAAATGAATTTGCATGGATTTTATAATCGGCACTTTTATGTATTCTACTTTAAAAAAGAAATAACTTTGAACATAAAGAACGTTCAATAAGTAAAAAGAAGGATTAAAAAAAGCTACGATATAACAGAACATTTCTCTTACTAAGCGAAACATATGTGAAATTAGCCATGTAAAAAATATACAAAGCTATGAACAAAACGTAAATAAAAATTGCAGATTCTTAATATTAGAAAATCAAATCAACCTTTTATTTTCAAATTCAAATAAAAATTTAACACATGCAAACAACTATCAATAATAATTTACATTCAAATTATAATGCGCATGTCTGTTAGATAATAAAAACTGCAAATTCTGAAACAAAACAAATTATATAAACATTTTAACTAAATATAAATCAAACTAGAACAAATAAAAAAAACAATTGATTTTTTTCCACCAAATATTCTGCAATTTTTGGCATATTTCCAGAAGGAAACTCTGTTTTAAATCAAAAATATCGCCAGCCATCTGTTACCGTTTAAAAGTCAGGAAAATTCATGCCCTAAGAGATTATACACTTGGACCAGCCTGTTACGTTCACACAGTTTTCGAATCGATCCGAATTAAGCCGGTTCCACGTTTTCTCGTTCCAAGAGACTCATTTAGCGAAAGAGATATTCATGCGAGTACAATACAAAGAGAGGGGGTGGGCTACTTACATCTTTGAAGGAAGTTCTCCCTTTCAGAGAATATTATGAGAATCGTCTGATGAAACCCCTGGAGGGTAGTAAAGGGTGGACAGTGACTTTGGGTGGATTTCCAGAGAGGTGAGGGAAGGAGTGGTAAGGGAGATTCGAGGCAGAGTGCATGCGCGTTTCCATCAATCCTTCTGGCGGGGATGCTTTTCAATTTCCAGGGAGTTTTAGATGTTTAGATGGGTATTTTATGATATAATAAGTTATTAGAAACTCGAGATTCAGGTGGCAGTTGTGAATCTGTTGAACGAAGGAATGTGTTGGTATTGTAAATACCCAATTAAGAATTCTTTTCTTCTGGATGATAACATAATATAAATTTTTGAGAAAACAGTTCATATCAACAAATAAAATATACATTTTTATTCAAATCAAATTAAATTAAATCAAATTAAAATTTTTGTATTGAGCATCAACTATTAAATAACCTGTGATTGTAAGCAAATATGGTGATAAAATTTAATTAAAAATTTTGTAAAAGGCAAACAATGTTCTACATAAAATATTAATTCTAATGAAAATGATGGATTTAATCAAAATAGAGCATTGCAGAGACAAAATGCTAAATTCAAACTATTAAGTGAAACTCCTATAAAATTCCTCATGTTAACAAGTTAAAATTTCAATTCGACTAGAGTCGAATTTAGCATATTCTTAAGTAGCTCTAGAGGCCTTATCCCACTTGAAATGAAAATATTCTATATTTTGGACTAGCCCCAATATCAGAGTTATCGGCTGCGTATATCTTTTCTATATGTAAAATAAAAAATAAAACACAATCTTGCGTGGTATAATTTTTGCTCTCAAACCCCTTATAAGTTTTAAAAAATCCCTCATTAATTAATAACAAATCTCCAAAACTAAAATATTTTGGAAAACAAAAACTTTTAGTCCCAAATTTTGTGTAAATATGTAAAGACTACTTGGAGGTAGTAACATACAAACGGCCATTGGCGGAACATTAAATTTTCAGATTTATGATGTCTTTTTAAACGATTAAATATTATTTTAGTTTGATAAAATAATATTAATATGATAAAAGAATGTGAATTACATATATGCAATAGTTTTATATTTCGACAAAGAAAACTGTTAGAAATTTTATATTAATAAACTTTGAAAAATTTATGAAAATCAGAAGAAAATACTACGGCAATAAAATTTGTTGTCTCTGAAAAGCAAATTGTTTTAATTTTAAAATGGAATAGAAATATTTTCTTAGTATTAGAAAATATTTTTTTTCTCAAATATCTGGAGATCAAAGAAAAATAATTACAAAAAAATATATTCAAATCCTATAAGTAAATTCGAATTGAAATGATTTCATAATATATTTTTAATTTTTAATCAGTGTTTTAAGAACCTACTTTTTATATTATTCATTATTGTTTTCAGCGCTTTCAACATTAATACTTTCTGCATTGATCTCTAGATTTTTAAATTAATAAAAACTATTTTTTCTCTCTTGGTATTAAACTAAAGACTTGTGTTTCAAAAATTTTGTTTCGTTTTTATTATTCTTTAATTTTTAGTTTTTAATGTGTTAATAATTCATAATTATAGGAAAGTATGTTGCTAAGTTAATATTTAGTTAAATTAATATAGGAAGTTAATATTTGAAGTTTTGTTAAAAAAGTTATTTTGGTTTTTTTTTAAAATGGAGAATTTGCTTATGTAGAATTGCTATATTTATTTTCTAAACACTGTAAAGAATTTTTTTAAAAACACACTTTAAAATAGGAGGAAAATAATATATTGTCCTTAATTTGTCTTAACTATTTGTCCTTAAAATTACGAACGTGTCTTTAACACAAAAAATCAAAGATTTTAATTAACCGATTAATTATTTATTAAATTTTGAAAACATTAAAATATTCTGAAATTTATGTTTTTATTAACCCAATTACGCTAATTATCGCTGGATCGCGTAATCACTGGATTACGCCAATAATCCAGAGACTCTAGGCAATTTCCTACATTGCTCTTTTAACAGCAAAGCTCTGTTGATACGGTATTGTTACGGATTTCCTATCCGTCCGGTTCATTTTGTAGTGTGTGAGAAACGCAATGAACTGTCCTTTAGTAGAAAAACAACTATAATGTTTATTTACACGAAGACAGGACAGCACAAAGAAGACAAATATTCACAGTCGAGACAAATGCACAGCAGCACACAACAGCAACGGTAGCCCAAAAGTAGAAATCTAGGATTCGGATTTCTACTTGTTGGCTAAGTGGGTTGACACTAAGCGGTCAGATAGAATTTAGCAGGAGAAGGGATCCTCAAAGCTTCACTCTATGGTCTCTCCAGACGGTTGAAACTTTTAACTGTCCCTCTCTTGGATGTATCACTACTACAAGACTTTTTACACAAAGCCTCGATGCAGTTTTCTCAATAGACAACAAGGCACACAGCTCATTTTAGCACTAGTTTGACTCCTCCGTTGCTTCGCTGTCCTTTCGGAAACTCATTACTTGCCGTCGATTCAGACTAGTACTACTGGCAGCTTGAGACTGCCACCCTTTTATAGTTCCCAGGAGGTGGGGACAGAAGTTTCTAGACCAATTAGGCGTATCTCGGCTCCTCATGGACAGATCGACGAAATTCTCGATCTGTCGAACATTATCCATTTTGTCGCCAAAGTTACCAAATTCATCTCCAAGTTTGTCGCCAAGCTTTGGGATTATTGGTTAAGAGAATCCGGCAGCATCCATTACAGAGTACTGTAAATCATTCTTTCCAGTAATAGAACCAATTATGCTGGGAAGCAGCATCAAGATTCGTAACATTATTATTCCCACATTAGTTTTGTTAAGGTTGAAAAATAATTTTGCTTTACGATCTTCCCAGAATAGATGAAATATTAGAATGCTGTCTAAGAGTAATGATTAAAATTTGAGCTTCCTATTCAAGATTTCTTTTAAAAACAATTTTTTGACTGTATTACTAAACAGCGCTTTATCTTGAGAATCATACTAAAAATATTTTCCAAATGCTAATGTATAAGTCCTAATTAATATTAAAAAAATAAGCGAATTTGAGAGCCACCATTCTAGATTCAAAAATTACCGCAAGAGCAGATTGTTTTAAAATTTGAATGAAGTCAGAGTAAAATCGAATACATAGAGCTATCCAATGTCTTTAAGGGACTTGCATATAATTCTATATCTATAAAACTTTATCTATATAGAAAAAGTTATATCTCTTCAAAAATTTGATGATAAAAACTAAGATGCCGTAAATACTTATATGAAATTCAATCCATTATAAAATTAAATAATAATAATGCGTGATAATAACGTTAACAAGTGATAATAATTTTATATTTTCTCTCCATTTCACCTCCGTTTAATTTGTAAAATGAGAGCCTTTAATGTTTTAACGTAGGATCTCCATAAAAGAAAAATATTGCGTGGTCTTTATTGGTTGTTTCTATTCAGTTTTATCAGCACATAAATTTAAAGAAGAAAGAAGTGTGCGTAGGAAGGGCGATAAAAAAATGTCAAATTCATTAATGATGAAGTTATTTTGCTCTCGTGTTAATATTCAGTAGATAAATAAGTATGCTAAATGAAAAATTGTTGATGTTTGTCGCAAAAGCTATTAATTTCGATAAATAGAAAATATAGTTACATAAAACCACACACATTTAATTCTTTAACTATTTTATTTCCTCTCTTATTTCATGATATTATCTAATTAGAAATTTTGTTTCATCAATTCAATTGAGAACGCTTAGAACTCTAGATGTTTATAGACAATCGGCCAATTTTTTATTCAGTCATCTATGTCTATATCTATACTTATAATAAAGCTCAATGTGTGTGTGTTGGCCCTCTACAGGCCAGACCGTTGGACCTACAGCAACCAAATTTGGTAAATGTATACCTTGGAGGTTGGGAATGTACACCTCGGAGCCCTTTTTTCGAATTTTTAATTATATTTTGAATTAATTAAAATTTAAGCGAAATTTCGACGTTTTTCCGCTATAACTTCCGAAAATATTATCGCACAAACATGATTTTTACATCAATTTAAAGATTAAAAAATTAGCTTTCTAATGGTATCAGTGTTTTAATGTATAACTTAAGCTTCTATTTTTAACGAATTTTTTAAAAAATATTTTAACCATGTTCTTTTTTAGCACGTGACCGGATAAAATAAAAGAAAACAATGGTGGAAGTTCAAATAAAAAAAACAACTATTATCACAAATTAAATATAAAGAAATGCAACTTTTAGCACGTGACTGGATAAAATAGCATAAATATAAAATGTGATATTTTCTAAAAAAAAAAAATAAAAGCAAAGCTTTCTGTAATTGTTTGCAATATTTAAATCATTAATTCAATAAATTATCTTTATTTATGCAATCAATGTCAAACAATGCATTTATGAATAATGAGTTTTAGATTTCTTCATACTTTGCTCTGTGAGCCAGCTATATTTTAGAAAATATTTTTATTAATATTTTAAATAAAAGTTGCTATATCAATCAGTCTTCTAAATTAATCATTAAAACTGATTGATTCATAAAATTAAAGAATATTGTCAGGAAAACGTGTTCTTTTAGAACTTTCCGTCCATCATCGTAAAGAAAATATTAATTTCAGGCCATTCAATGCCCGGAATTACTTCAAGGCTAATGAATGATTTAATTGAAAATTTTAGAACGCATTACTCATGGCGAACCAGCTGGTCGCCAAAGGCGGCTAGTATATATATATATTACTAAATGTCTATAAATGAGGGTGTCGTGTCCATGTTACTACGAAAAGGGGAGGTAATAATTTCTGAGGGTAAGGACCCTTAAGCTCCCGAGGATGGAAGTCTGACTTCTAGCTTATATGAAATTGATACTCACACACTCGCTTGCACAACCACATTTTACAGACCAGCCAAAACTCCTACTAACCATCCCAATCCCCTACTTTTTATTTATTCCATCCTTCCTGCTGAGTCAACCAGGAAGTTTTTCAGTTAACTAATTAATCCCATCTATCTTTAATTACATCTTAATTTTTATTAATTTAATTCCTTCTTTTTTTTTCCTTTAACGTTGTTTCAACAACCACTACTAAAATCTAATCATTTCTCTCTGCACTACATTATTATGTTAAACCATGTTATGCTATACTATCTTTTCAATAGATTTTTTAGGGAATGGAGGTAACAGGCTCTCATTCCAAATACTACTATTTGCTGGCCAACCCCATTTCACAGAGGGACTTACTGTCCTATCGTCACGAAAAAACCCTGAACATGGTTGCCGCAAGTAGACGAGTCTAAGTAAGGAGGGAAGTAGACATTAAATCAGACCACAACAGTTGGCTAACTGAGCGCGCTTCATTAGGCGAGAAATTCTTTTCGCCTGTGTTTATACATATGTATTTATGTGAGGAATAAAAATAAATTGTAGATAAATTTAGAAATTTCTTGTTATTCAAGCTTTTAAATAATGTCTTGCAAAAGAAAGCCTTTAGCGATATTTATTCAATTGCTTTTGTATTGATTTTTTTAGAACCTAAGGCTGCTTGTAAATTAAATAAAAACCATTGGATAATTATAAAATATTTTGATATTCTCTTGAAGATTCATGGATTTTTATAAGTGGAAAGCTTGCTTTTTAAGATTACCCACCCCTTTTTACATTAGAATTTATTAGTTTTGAATAAGATGTCTCAAATATCTGCATCTCCTAAACACAATACCCTGCCTTTCGATTAAAATCTTACGAGAGCTCATACATTTTTTCCATCGAAAATTTATCGAATGCAGAATTCTCCTCAGCGTCTCTCTTTTCCATTAAGACTTGGAGCAATTTTCCAATCGATGGAACACAATTTTCTTTTATATAAAAGTCATGTATAGTTTGTCTTATGATACACTAGCCGCCTTTGGCGACCAGCTGGTTCGCCATGAGTAAAGCGTTCTAAAATTTTCAATTAAATCACATATTCATTAGCCTTGAAGTAATTCCGGGCATTGATTGACCTGAAATTAGTATTTTCTTTAAGATGATGGACGGAAAGTTTTAAAAGTACACCTTTTCCTAGTAATATTCTTTAATTTTATAAATCCATCAGTTTTAACCATCGGTTATGCTTCCAAAATAATAAAAAAAAATTCGATGATGTTGCCAAAATGTTAAATATGTTTTTTTAAAGAAAGCGAGAAAGGGAAAAAATGATTGAATTAATGATACAGATATTGCAAACGATTATAGAAATATGCCATTAAGTCGGAATTTCAATGCATATCCTGTCTAAATTCAATCAGGTTTACTGTAAATAAAGAAGATTTATGGAATTAATGACATAAATATTGCAAACGATTTCTTAGAATCCTTTACCTTGCATTTATTTTTATAGAAGATATCACATTTTATATTTATGTTATTTTATCCAGTCACGTGCTGAAAGTTGCATTTCTGTAGATTTATTTTGCGATGATATTTTTTTTTATTTGAACTTCCGGCATTCTTTTATTTTATCCAGTCACGTGATAAAAACATGGTTAAAATATTTCTTTAAAAATTCATTAAAAATAGAAGTTTACATTATAAATAAAAAAAAAAAACTGATACCATTAGAAAGCTAATTTTTTAATCTTTAAATTGATGTAAAAATCATGTTTGTGCAATAATATTTTCGGAAGTTATAGCGGAAAAACGTCGAAATTTCGCTTAAATTTTAATTAATTCAAAGTCTAATTAAAAATTCGAAAAAAGGGCTCCGAGGTGCACATTCCAGACCTCCAAGGTATACATGTACCAAATTTGGTAGCTGTAGGTCCAACGGTGTGGCCTGTAGAGCACCAACACACACACACACACACACACGCACACACACACACACGCACACGCACACACGCACACACGCACACACGCACACGCACACGCACGCACACGCACACGCACACGCACACACACACACACACACACACAAACACACACACGCACACACACGCACACACACACACAAACACACACACATTGAGCTTTATTATAAGTATAGATATAGATTTATCGAAATCATCAATATTACAGTTTCGAAATGCTGTTCTTTTTCTATTTTTACCAGGAGTCGATAATATATACACCTCACAGAGAGAACACAGAGTGAAGGAGCAACCATGAAGAACCAGGATTCGAACCCGGGAAAGATGCACTATTCCAAGGCCAGGATTATAGCAATATATATGAATATTGAATCTACATGAAATCATGAAAATACGCATCTACGATCTATTTGGATAGCTAAGAAAACATGTACATTTTGTATTCATAGATGCACCTATTTGTACATTTATGAATAATTAAATGTTAAAAAGGTTTAATTCCCAATAATTCGATGTACTGAGTACATTTTGCACCACAAAAGTTAAAATGTCACCATTTGTGAAAATATTATCGAGTGATGACCATCACATCCATAATTTGCTCCTTGCATTTGATTTTCGAATTGACCAATATCACGTCCTAATAAAAAAAATAAATCTTTTTTTACTTAATTAGCCACCTGCCCGAGGGTAAGGGTGTCTCGAAAAGAAGATGAGATGCTTCCAGTATGGTGATTGGATCTCACCATCCTGGAGGGTACATAAGTAGGTGGGTATCTGGCTCCTCCCATCGATGACGGGACGGGCTTCCTTCGGGATGGGTTGTACCTTGGAGTCAACCACACTTCTTGTCAATTTTGCTGTTGCTTTGATTCGGCTATTCAGTTTTTTTTATCCATGTGCTTTCGGAGGGGTTAGAGAATCAGTAATACGACTTACTTAATTAGCCGTCTTCGGTGACCAGCAGTTTCTCTTTCGAAATTAGTAGCCCATAACGCACCGTAGTAGGACTAAGACTTCAACATTTGTGAAAATATTGTAGAGTAATGACCATTAAAACCACAATTTGAAAGATCTTATAACTGATTTTCTAATAGATTGATATTACGTCATAAAAGAAAATTAATTTTTTACTAAATGAGCCGCCTTCAATGACCAACTGTTCCTCTCGATATCATTGGCATTATTCACATAACAATTTTGTTTAATTATTGTATAGTAAATGAAAATACTTTTTAAAACTATATTTCTACGATTAACAAAGAAAAATTAAACTGGTAAACTGTGTCACAAATTGGCGAAATTAATTGTTGAAAGCGGTAAAAATTGGCGATTACTGATTACGAATCTAAACGTCATAGGTTTTAAAATAAAATAAAAATTGGCTGTAACTGTTACGCTGAGGGATTCTGTTGTAGTTCAGTTTTCATTTGAAATATGCTGTAAAGTAGTGTTCCAGAAATTTCTTTTGAAAATTGAATGAGGCGGAGATAGCCAATCATTGATGATATATTGAGGAATTAGGAATTTTTAGACAAAATATAAAGTGAAGAAATTGGACCAATCGTTGGAAAGAAGAGGACAATGGTTATTTAGTCTTCATTATTATTTTAAATATGCAAATGCTATTGTGTTTGATGCGCCGTGTTAATAAGATCTGAGTTCCTGATGTTCTCATGCTAATGCTTCGAATACTACTGACAGCGTACTTCGAAATACAGAACCATCGTCAGACGTTACAGATAAGAACTAGAGTACATTAGGTACCAACAGTGTTCCCAACACTATCCTTTATGAGATTTCTGATGGATTTCTTAAGAAAATTATTTCTCATTTCTCCCCAAATCATAAAGAAAGTAAGAAAGATACTTTCAGTTAATTTGTAAGCAACATAGAAATTCTTATTATGATGATTTTTTAACTCGTCAGCTATTTTTAAATAATGATATTTAAGGCGTGGTATAAATCCACTATTCCAACTCTTTCCAATGAATTAAAAACAGGATTTTACTTTTATTCAATTTTAAATTAACATGTTAATTATAGAAGAGCAACACTGCACGACTCCAAATTTTAATAATTTAAATGAATGCATTTACTATAAAAAATTTATTTAGTGAAAGAGATTTCTTTATCATTGAAAAGTTTCAAAACGACTTTCTTTCTTTTTTGACAAATACAGCTCAACACTATGTCTTTCATTAAGGCATACAAATGTTTGTACAGTTTGTTTCTAAACGATTTGCATTCAAAATAATCTCATTCGAGCTCAGCATGATGTTTCTTAGCATGACAAAACGAAGCTTAAGGAACGAATGTTAATAAGTTCGAACTGCCTTTTGATTAATTTAAAATAAAAAGTTCAATGGCTAGAAAACACAGAAGCATTTTAAACAAAGTATTTTAATTAAAGTTTTAAAGAAATACTTAAAAACACGCTGAACAAAAGATATTATTTCCATTGTTACAAATAAACGCCTTCTGAATTTCCAAAAGAGACTGTAAAATGAATTAACTGCAATTGAAAACTGCATTTTACTGAATAAAATAATTCACATAATCAGACTGGGAAATAAAAAATCGTTTTAACTGTATGCGACTAAATCCAACGATTATAAATAACAAATGAGAGATTGGTTATAAATCGTTTGCAATGTTCTTTCGGTGGATAAAAAATAAGAACGATCGTGAAGTTCATATTTCTTACAATGATAAAAATACTACCAACGTTCTAATTTGGAATGAAATTGCTTGGGGACTAAAGCAAAGATGAAAGTAATGAGTTTAAAAAAAACGAAATCTTGCTTACGAATTCATGATTTCGTCTTAAGAATTCTTTTCATCAGTTTTTAAACAGCAAAGAGGTATACTATATTAATGAGCAGCACAGTTCTTTTTCAGAAGAATATAATATAATAATTTCTTTTGAGTAAAGATTTGATCAGAAGTTTCCTTGGGGCATATTATAAGAAAAGGTGAAGGTATATTTGCATTGAAAAATGAATAGGAACAAGAACAAAGAATATTTTAAAATGAAAACGAGAGAGGAGATTTAAACATTAAATAAACCTTTAAGAAGAATAAATTATGAATTTCATTCGATGAAAGGTTATTTATTCGCAAGATATTAGATCTGATGTTTGAATATTCAGAACGATTCAAGGTTTTGTATAATTTAATGTCATTAAATATTACTATCCATAGTTTAGTTGGTAAGAATAGGTAAGCATGATGGCTTAAGAAATCTCGCTTGGAAAAGTTTTTCACTCAACGAAGCATTATTAAATTTATTAATTTGCTGTTTAATTAAAAAATTTATTTTCTTTTTCATCAAAATGTATAATAAATAGTAATAAATAAATAATGAAATCTACGATTGCAAATTTCAGGTTATCATGTGAGAACATTATCATTTTTAAGTCATTCTTTGTCTTAATTAATTTGAGTCAGTAACCAATTTAAATCAGTTTGAAACAATCACAAGACTTTATCATCGATATATATATATATATATATATATAT
>JAPMOQ010062520.1:757197-796638 GCA_026543055.1 Argiope trifasciata
ACTTTTTAATGACTTAAATGAATTAAGATAGTTCGTAGGAATTCCGAGAATGAATAATACGGAAATCAAGTCCTAACTTTAGTTGGTGATAAATTGACAAATGTGACAACCTTCTGGATTATTTTCTAATATCTCTAAAAAGAGAAAAATGGATGTCGAAAGAGTGATTAATCACCAATTTGTTGCCTACGAATATTGAGGCTTTAACAATTTGTTGCTTAAGCACTCTGATTCTTTAAGAACCTCAAATCAAAATCACATCATGTTCTCACATGATAAAAAATAGTACTTTTTTATTTCAAAAATTGTATGCTGCTGTAAACAAACTAGATGGGAAAATTAGCAAAACAAATAAAGGAGTAGAAAATTATTGTTTTAAAAATAATCTAAAGAGAAAATTATTTGCAATTTTACGTTTAAATTAATGGCAATTTCTCTTTTTTTATCAGTGAAAAATCTTAATGTAATTGGGTAAAAACGAATGAAATGATAAGATGCTTTCAATAATTTTCTCAATCCATTCATTGATTTTTTTCTGAAAGTTGCACAAAAACCATACAAGTATGCTTTATTTTAATGCACAACATTTGTTGTATTTTAGATCAAAGATTCGTTTTATCAATCCGAAATAAGAATTGCTAAAGAGTGATTCAGCCATATATTTCAAAAATAATTAAAATAATTGACTACAATACTTTTGCAGTTATTCTGTTCAAGTAGTTGTGAGAATTCATCTGTTCTTTAGTAAATACTACTTTGATTTTTATCTTAAGGGAATCAATTTTAAAGTAATGCCAATGTTTTTTCTAAATCCCAGCTATTATGAAAATCATTTTTAAGATTATGTTTTTTTTAAGATTCTAATTGATGCTATGTCTAAAGAATAATTAGTGTAAAAATTTAAGAAAAAGAAGAAATATTGATAATTTTCAAATTTTAGAAAAGACCATAAAAAATTTATTTCATCATTTGTTATTAAACTTGGGGAAAAATCAAATTGATGAGGTTCCACTCTGAGCTTTTAATTACTGAAATAAAATAAACAACTTCTAAATAACTACGTCCAAAAATCATGTAAGAACTCAAACTATCAAGGATTCAAGATTCTTCGCATATGTAAAGTAATTATATTTATATCCTTCATTTCAGATTTTATTGAAAACAAATTAAATTTTATTGCTTAGAATTTTGTAATAATAATGTTCATAATAATGTATTATAAATTGACTAAGTTTTTTGAGAAGGAAGGCAGAATTCTGATTTTATTTAATCAATTAACAAGTTCACTGCCTTGACTCGTGCCTGTGATTCTTATCACTATCTAATAAAATGCTTTCTTATTTGTTGCATTTTATCCTTATCCGACTACGTTCGAAGGAAAAATTTTAAAAAAATTGCATTTTTTAAAAACTATTCAAAACTATGGTTTTTAGATGTATTGTCAATTATAATACAAAATATTATAATTACAAAAAAAATTGTTTAAAGATATAATATATTTTGAGAAATAGGAAATTTTGTAGTAAATTATAATAAAATTTAACCAAAATGGTTAACATTCTATACAAAATTGTAATGCAGAAATCCTATTTTTCTTTGAACACATGTTATAGAATATAATGATGAATGAAATGAACCAAACTCTAAGAAACATTTTGAGATGCAAAGAAGTGACGGGTAAAAATAGACGTATATATGCATTTTTTCCATCAATTAACACCTTAATTTTTCTAAAAATACTTATAACAGAAAAAGTATTTCCCCAACAATAAAACTTTTTGTTCATTTCATTGCCCATATTATTTAAAACACACGCTGAAATGTTAATGTAAATACCTCTATTAGTTTTTGGGATATCATGTTAATGGTAGATAATTTTTATGAAAATTAGTATATTATTTTTATTTAATAAATTATAATATAATTTTTATGATAATTTTTAGAAAAAAGATAAATATTGTGATGCAAAGATGTTATGGGTAAAAAAATAGGTATTTATGCATTTTTTTCTCCATAAATTCCCAACTTAATTTTTCTAAAAACACCTATAAATGAAAAAGTATTTCACCCACAATAAAAATTTTGGTTCATTTCCTTTCTCACATTATTTCAACCCCACTCAGAAATTTTTATGTAATTATTTCTATTAGTTTTTGAGATATCATGTTAACGGGGGAGAATTTTTATGAAAATTAAAATTTTGAGAAAATGAAAGTGAAAGACAAATTTTAGTTGAAAAATATGCGATCCTGGATGATAGGTCAGACCTTTTTTTCCCTAGAACAGGTAAACTGTTTTGGAAAGAAAAAAGTCTGAACTACAAGAAATAGCCAATTTCGCCAAAAAAAATCGCCAATGTGGTTGATAACCAGTGTTTTTAACATAGTCGGATACCTTAAATATAGTAGAGAAGAAAATATCAAATCAAATAATACATATGGATCACGGGTGATTCACATATTGAGTAACGTGTTAAAACAAACGATATATAAATTAAGTAAAGTCTTGTTTTACACGTATCAAATTTTATAGTCATTTAGAACTTTTGCTGTCAAAGTGTTAAGGCATGAGAAATATCAAAAATGGTTACCATCAAGCTTTTCGAGTTACAAAATGAGCATAAAAAAGATTTTTCAGAAGCAAACGTAAAACCTTATCACTCTATAGAGAAAATGAAATTTTGAAGTGAATATTAATAACAAAATGAATAAAAATTAGGCGTAAGAGTTGAAGATTTAAATTAATTTAGAAGTTTGGAAAGAAATCATCTCTAATATTATTTTTCGATCTGTGCAAGGAAAAATTAAATAAATTTTCTTTACTGATCAGAGACAAAATATATCGCTTAGAATAGGATTGCAAATGATTCGATTGGATTTAAAACTACGGTCTAATGCCACTTGGTCATACCAAGCCGAATGAGAGAAGCTCTTTCGAATTAAGGCAGAGTGTGTGCCTTTCGTTGTTAACGAGCACCGTTAAGGTGAAAGTACGACTTTGCTCGAACACAAACGAGACAAAACTTTTTAGGGGGTGGTCGAACTCATTCATATACTCATTCATCCATCTGCAAGTCAGAATTTACATCTCAATCGGAAACCGACTCGTCCCTGATTTATTACCTCCAGAGGTACAATTTGTTATGGGAACATGGAGGACTTTGCAGTTACGACATATTTCTCGTGCCCCAACTGCCATTAGCCAACACAGCGATCTTTGACCGAGACAAGGACAGAATTCGCTACCTTTCAGTTGCGAGAGTGACGCTCTACCAACCAGGCTACCACGGCCGTCTACAATACTTTATTACCCTAATGAAAAGCAATGAAAAATATACTATCCTAATGCGTATTAGTAATTTGATTTGAAATGAAGAATTTTTTTCTAATTAACAATAAGATGGCAAATCTATGATATCTATGATACAAGGCAAATCTATCTATGATACAAGTGCTTTTTGTTAAATAATAGGGCATCACTTTTATTTATTTTTGAAATAAACAGATAATGACTCTTTTCTATTTGTTGCCTCTCTTCAGTTAGAGGAAACAGATTCCCCGATAAAAATATTTTCTGCATCTATTAATGAGTTTTGCCCAACAATTTGAGCCCTAACCATGCAATTCTTAGAACAAAACTCCGCTATTTTCATCCAAATTAGAAAATTCTTTTTCAATTACTAAATTGAGTTGTATGTCTGAAGATAATAAAAACATGATTTGAAATGCATCGACAAATCAACATTGTCTATGAAAGTTGGTACATTTGGGATAATTAAAGACAATGATAGATTTATAGTATAGGATATGAAATTTTGTATGCCGCATTATGATATTATTTTTATCTTGATGATCTTAAGTTTCTTATTCAGACTGAAAGTTTTTTTCCCCCACATTTTAATCAAATGCATATTTATTCCTTTTTGAAGCTGTTTTTAAATTATCATTTTAATTTTATAAAAATGTGGAAACATATTTTTTGTCGTCTAATTTTCAATTTCTAGATAAGATTTGTTTGCTGATCTCATGGTACTTCTATAATTACACGTATTATATTATTCTTCAAAAATACTTCTTACCAATGGTGAGTAAATAGAGCTTTTCATAATAAAATCTACAGAACTTATAAGATCATGGAACAGATGATATTACAGATACGTGACATATTGTCCATTTCAAGATCCTGGTGCTTTCCGACCATTGTGCTTTACTAAAGGGTGATACGCAGAAAAAGTAGCAGTTGTTCCTTCTCTTAACACTACGAATAATCTGAATTCAATTTTCTATTAAATGTAAACATCTCTTAAAATCATGTTCATCTCACCTTCTTTTAACGAAATTAACAACCTCCTGATACGTAAAATCGCAAAGAATTTTCGAATCTGAAAATGAACAGTATAGGTACCGGCATGGATCAACCGGTAGCAAAATAAGTGATATTTTATGCTATCCTTTTTTCTCAGCTGCAAGATGAGTTCTAAAATTAAACTGATTTGGAGCATTTCAAGTGTGCTATTTGAGAATGAATGGGTCTTAAATTTAATACTGTGATTTTTTTTCAATCGTTTTGTTTTCATAAATTAAAAAATTTACGATTAAATTTACGAAATCTATCGTCTAATTGCAAGCATCGTATCTTTATTTTCCTCTTTATCTATAACTAACCGCCTTTGGCGACCAGCTGGTTCGCCATGAGTAATGTGTTCTAAAATTTTTTTTCGGTGATGTTCCCAAAATATTAAATATTTTTTTAAAGAAAGCGAAACAGGGAAAAAAATTATTCAATAAATAATTTAAATATTGCAAACGATTATAGAAACCTTGGCTTAGCATTCATTTTTTAGAAACTATCACATTTTATAAAGGAAAAAAAATATTGAATTAATGATACAGATATTGCAAACGTGTATAGAAATATGCCATTAAGTCGGGATTTCAATGCATATCCTGTCTAAATTCAATCAGGCTTACCATAAATAAAGAAGATTTATTGAATTAATGATTTAGATATTGCAACCGATTATAGAAACCTTTGCTTTGCATTTATTTTTTTAGAAATTATCATATTTTATATTTATTTTATTTTATCCAGTCGCGTGCTAAAAGTTGCATTTCTTTAGATTTATTTGCGATGATAGGTTTTTTTTTATTTGAACTTCTGGCATTGTTTTCTTTTATTTTATCCAGTCACGCGATAAAAAAAAAACATGGTTAAAATATTTCTTTAAAAATTCGTTAAAAATAGTAGCTTAAGTTATACGTTAAAACACTGATACCATTAGAAAGCTAATTTTTTTATCTTTAATTTGATGTAAAAATCATGTTTGTGCGATACTATTTTCGGAAGTTTTTTCGGAAAATCGTCGAAATTTTGCTTAAATTTTAATTAATTTAAATTCTAATTAAAAATTCGAAAAAAGGGCTCCGAGGTGCACATTCCCGACCTCCAAGGTATACATGTACCAAATTTGGTAGCTGTAGGTCCAACGGTCTGGCCTGTAGAGCGCCAACACACACACACATACACATTGAGCTTTAATTTAAGTATAGATATAGGTATCGAGAAATTTGTATTTGTATGCATGTATGCGTCTGTACGCGCCCTAATGGCTAGGCTTTAACATAGAACTACTAAACTGCTACGTATATACTTTAGTGAATTTAACTATTTTTTTATCGTGAATTCAAAAAAAAAATTAAGACGTTCCAAATGAATTGAATCATAAATTAAGGTATCCGACTACGTCCAAAAGACAAATTTTTGCAAAACTGGATTTTTTAAAAACTGTTAATGATTTTTAGTTTTATTGTCTATTATAAACACTACAGATAGAAAAAAATTGCTCGAAAAATATAATATATTTTAAGAAATAAGAAAATTTATAGTAAATTTTATTGAAATTGAACCAAAACGGTTAATACTCTACACAAATCTGTAAAGCAGCAATGTTACTTTTCTTTGTACACAAGTTATGTATTATAATGATGAATAAAATGGACCAAAATTTAAGACATCATTTGAAATGCAAAGAAGTTAAGGGTAAAAATATACGTATGTATGCATTTTTTCCATAATTTCGCAAATTAATTTTTCTGAAAATACCTATAAATGAAAAATTATTTCACCAATACTGAAACTTTTGGTTCGTTTCATTGTCCATATTATTTAAAACACACTCTGGAATTTTCATGTAAATATTTCTATTAATTTTTGAGATATCATGTTGACGGTGGAGAATTTTTATGAAAGTTAAAATTTTGAGAAAACTGAAATTAAATACAAATTTCAGATGAAAAATTTGTGCGCCTTGATGATAGGTCTGGCCTTCCGTTTTTTAGAAAAGAGTAACTGTTTTTAGAAAGTGGAAAGTCTAAACTACCAGAAACAACAATTTAAAAAAAAAGTTACCAGTATGGTAGATATCCAATGTTTTTAACGTAGTCGGTTAAGTTACCTTAACATGTCAGTGACACAAATCATATTATAACAAATCTACAATAAAAATAAAATTTCCTTTTTATCACTATATTTTTAACAATGTAAAAAAAGTATTTTGATTGAATTTTAATGAAAATTTATACTACAGCCATCATGAAAATTTTGCAAATTTCCAGTTTTAATCTAATTCTATGACCACTATCTTCATATTAAGGTCCTTTTCTTTCGGAAGTCTTTTTAATAAAAAGCATTTAGTAAAAGATTTCCGACCAGTCGTTGTTGCCTTTTTGGGAGAGCCATGATAATCTTAAAAATAGAAATGAAAACGTGTAGCTACATGACTACGCAAGGTACTGAAGGTTTTAGTTTAGTTATACTAACGTTCCGTTCAAAGCAACGGGAGAGAGGGCTGTTTTGGGACGGACCTCGTAATTTTCAACCACGGTCAGATGACGAGGATGACACCTGAAATGGCATCCCCCTCTCCACACCACACCAGCGGGTCAAGGTACTGTAGGATTAATGTGGAAAAGAATCTGTAAAAGATTTAAATTTGTATTTAAAATACTGTGAACAGGAGGGAAAATTTCAAACATTAGGCTTCATTGTTAAAAGACTAGAAATCAAAGACGGAATCTTTTTTTTTATGAATTTTTTGAGAAATTGTAGAAAGTCTATAGCGAAATGAACAGAAAGATGTAAGATTTTATATATATATATATATATTAATGAAAATGTAATTAATAAACATATCTGGCTGGTTTTATGCAATTTTAATATTACCGAAAATTATGTATTCAATGGTATTGATTTTTATAAACAAGTTAAGGGTATCCCAATGGGTACAGCTTTTTCAAGTGCTTTAGCCAACATTTTCCTACATTATTACGAGAAAAAAAAATTAATAATTACTTAATAAACGGATGGAGATTTATTGATGATTTAATTTTGATTAACTTAGATAATACCAAAATTGTTACTAACTGCTATCCTAAAGAATTAACTTTAAAAGAAACAAATAATGATAATCTTGAAGCTACTTATCTGGATTTAAGGATCGAAATTGCTAATGAAAAAACAATAGTAGGTATTTATGATAAAAAAGACGAATTCAAATTTAATATAATTAAACTCTGTAATTATCACTCTAATCTTAACTCGAAAATTTTCAAAAATTTAATTTTCTCACAATTCAATAAAATTAAAACAATTTGTAATAACAAAAATTCTTTTATAAAAGCAACAAATAGTTTTATTAAAAATTTAAACAATATTGATTTTCCCAAAAACTACTGTAATATCAATATTTTAATAAAAAAATAAATAATGAAATATTAGTGAAATAGATGGCGCTAATAAATCCCATTTATGTTTGGTTACACTGTAGTATTATTATTGGAAAGGAAGAAGATTGTCAATAATGATTTAAGTACAGTAATAATGTTACCAGGTAATCTCAAAACCCTGAAGGATATGATGTTAACGATTGATAGTTTCATTCCAACTGTTTGAGAGAGCGCAGATGGGGAGAAAGGCAACTATTTACTACACAAAGGAATGTTAGTTTGACTGTTCGGTCAATGTAAGGTTGGAAAATACTTATTCAACAGTCGACCACCACAAATCCTGTCGCTACTGCTGCGTTCAGTTGTGGCGGGGTAGTCAGCTGTATGCAAGAAGAACTGCAGCTGCTGTATAGCAATTGGTGCCGAGTGTAAAATATCCATAATTGTTGTGCTTAAATCAGATCGGATTAGAGGTCGAAGCGAATCTTAAAAAGATCTGTAAAGCAATGTCGTTAGACTTAGGCACTCCATTCAATTAAAATCTTGACTCAGATTTACGAACAACTAAATCAGTGATTCTCAACCTGTGGGGCGCGCCCCCCTAGGGGGGCGCGAGCACACTAATGGGGGGGCGCAAGCATATCCGAGAAAATGTTATTGAAAAAATTGATTAAGAGACTGAAAAGAAAACACACACACACATACAAAACAAAATACATTTCGACATATTTAACAATTAACTTATTAAATTAAAACAACTTACTAAATTAAAAACAAATTTAATAATTATTAGTGACTTCCTTGGGCCTATCTTGCAGAACAAAGTTTTTCGAAGGAGGGTTTAACATTAGAAACAGACACCCTCAGTTCTTTTCCCATATTTTGTCTTCAAAGAAGCCACCGCAGAAAATCCAGTTTCACAAAGGTAGGATGTTGAAAATGGCAGTAGAATGGGAAATTCCCTTGTTTTTAGTGCAGAAAACTCATCATCCACTCCTGCCCAAAATACAAAGAGCGATTTATTACTAAATTGTCTTTTGGTTTGGCCAATTGCCGTGAAGTTTATAAAGGTTTCTTCCTCTTCAATTGAGAGTCCTTCGGGAGTATTTTGAAATGGATCCATCACACACTTGTAACTTGATATCAGTTTGTCGTCAGCAAGAAATTACTTTTTAAAATTCTTTGCTAGCATTGCTAAATGATTTTCAATGGTTACAAAAACAACTTTTACATGTTGTTCTTCAGCCTTGTAAGTTTTAATACTATCATTCAAATTTGCAAACCTTGTTCAATTTTCTTGCTTTAAAAATCTGCTCCACAATTCCAATTTCCTACAAAAAGTATTAACTTTATCACTCGTATCCAAAGTATGTGTATTTGTTCCTTGAAGATTCAAGTTATTTCATTTCTCGAATATGTCGACCTTGTAGCTCAATTTCATCACAAATAAACTATCGCGAAAATTCTCAGCTTCCGGTCTGTTTTCCTCTTCTACGAAAACGACGATTTCTTCTCTTAATTCGTAAACACGTTGCGAAAATTTTCCTCGTCATAAACATCTGGCCTCGCAATAAAATAGTAACGCTGAATGTACTACACCCATGTCTTAACAAAGTGCGGAAAAGATTCTTGATTTCAGGGATCTCATTTTTATATAATTTACTAGGGTTACAACCGTAGTTAACACAATATTCAAACCAGGACTCATTTCTTTGGAAGCCAAAGCTTCTCTGTGGATCATGCAATGTGCCCAGACGCACTGTGGCGATTTTTGTTTCACAAGTGCTTGAATACTTTGGAATCTTCTGGACACAGAACAAGCACCATCGGGGCATATTCCGACGCAACTTTTCCATTCTGTTTGCCTCGTTTATAAAATCATTTAAGATAGCAAATAATGCGAGTGCTGTTGCTTTGAGTTCTATTGGTTTGCAGAAAAGTAATTCTTCTACTACTGACAAATCATCACAAAATCCAACATAGGCAATGAAATGAGCATCTTTATTACTATCTGTTGCCTCATCGAATTGTATTGAAAACAATTTGTCATGTAACTTCAACAAAAGCTGACATTCTATATTTTCAGCTATATCAGCAATTCGACGGGCAACAGTATCATTTGAAAGAAGTATAGACTTCAATGGTTTTGCAAAATTATCTCCAAACATAATTTCTACAATCTCAATTGCTGACAGAATAAGCTATTCACCAATGGTGTGAAGTTTTTTTACATCCAGTAATGTAAAATGTAACTTTGTAACTTTTATGTAACTTTGTAAGAGGCAATTAAAGCTTTTTCATTTACCGACAAGGCTTTTTTAAACAATGATTTTTGCTTTTCGTATGATTTTAATTTTAATTCAAAGAATTCTCTGGGTTTGTTTACGTACTCACTATGAAGCGTTTCCAAATGTCGTTTAAGTTTATTAGGTTTCATGCTGTCTGCCGCCAACATTTTTGAGCAAATGATACACAGGGGCCTTTCTTCTTCATTTACTTCAGTACTAGCGAACCCAAAATTTAAGTATTCTTGAGAATAATTTCTTGATTTTATTTTCGGAACCACTTTCGTCTGTGTACTTGTTGATGCTTGTCTATCGTCTAAAAATTTATCCATGATTTTGCATAAGTCTGCTGCCGTGAATATTTAATGTGGTGAATTGCAATTACACGAAAATATATATAACATACACATTCAGAATAGATTCAATAGCGATAGAAGGATCGACTCGAATGAGATTCTATGGAATTGATATTGGTGTCATAGAACTTTCTCCTTCTCTCTATGAGAACACATTTGTTCAAATCTGCGCACGCTCCTAATTTAACTTAAGCTGACCAGACAAATCGAAACTTCTCGAGAAAACGTGAGAATTCCCGACATGGCGAGAAGCAAGAGCAATAAAAAGGCAGAGGATTCTTGTTTTTTCAATGCTGAGGATCATTGTTGCAAAATGTCAATAAATTTCCGTATTCTTGGTGATTTGTAAAGTTTAAAATTAAGGTTGTAGTGTAGGTTCAGCGCCAAAATACACTAATATTGTACACATTTTATTGTATGCGGTAAAGAGGGGGGGGGGCGATGAAAATTATGATTGAAAATTGGGCCGTGAATACTAAAAGGTTGAGAAACACTGAACTAAATGCTTTTTTTTGTTGCTAAAAAGATGCCGCAGCAGATCAGTAAAAAGGATTTCATGCAACTAGTTGTTCATCAGCTTTTATCAATTACAATGTGTATAAGAAAGAAAGTTATTCTAAAATCTGTATTTAAATTTCTTCATATTGTTGTTTATAAGAATCACTTTAACAATTTGGTTGTGGATTATTCCAATTACATGTCCCATAATATAATAAGACTGACACAGTTAAAATCAGAACCAAAAGTAAAAATGAAATCAACTATCGGAAATTTCAAATTATCCTGTAAGAGCAGCATTATTTTTAAGTCATTATTTGTCTTCATTAATTTAAGTCATTAATCAGTTTGAAACAATCGACTTCTCTATCGGTCTCTACCACTTTCTATTTTTTTTTTTTTTCCATTTTTTCTAGCTTGCAAACAAAATTTTGTAGCTCGACCGCATTATTTTCTAATGACTCTAAACGGGGAAAAAAAAAGATGCCTGAAAAACCACCTCACCATTTTGCTGTCTACGCATTTTGAGCTTTCAGAAATTTGTTGCCTAAGGATTTTGAAATTTTAAAAACCTCAATTGAAAACAACATTTTCTCACATGATAAAAAAAACTTTTAAATTAAACTTTTACTTAAAATAATTAAGTTCAAACATGATGGTACGCATTTAATTGTGCAAAAAAATGAAAGCCAAAAAAATTATCAAACGATTTATTTTAGCTAAACTGCAAAATTAATTCAGCAAAAACATTTATTTATGAGTAGTTTTGATCAATAGGTTTAACTAGAAAGAAAATCGAATGCAGCATTTCCAACTAAGATATTTTCTATTTAATTCTATGAAAATATGTTTCATTCTCTAGGTATCAAACAACGAATGATTAAATTAAAAGCTTCAGATCAGCTAGGAATTGTGCTCAAAACGAAAGCGTCATTTTGTTTATAATAATTTCATTTAATAGGATGATTCGCTTTTTACAAAATTAAATATTGAAAGATAAGGACTGACTTCATTTTGAAAATGAGGGAGGATATTTACAGATCCGTAGCATTACAAGTGATGGTTTCGTAAACGTAAGTCAAATGAAACATCGTTAATGAAATGGAAAATAATAAACATAAATTAAATGAAAAATGAATAAATAAATAGGTTCCTAAAATTCATTCAGACCGAAATTTTAGAAAGATACTAATGTATATATTCATAATTTGCATTCGCATTTAATAGAACAAGCGCATTTAGAAAATTGTAGAATTTTGCTTGTTAAAAAATACTTATATATAGAAAGTCAATATTTTCCAAATATCAATGTTAAAGAGCAAAATAAATAATATACAGCGATATTTAATTATACATGAAGACCAAAAGATATCCAAAATTAAAAATTTCTCCACTGAAAATGAAGCTTAGTTTTAGTAATCTTTAGGAGTTTACGATGAATTATAAGTGCTCTGTTGTTATTTTTTATATATCAACTTATTATAATATACCTTTTTCTTTCATGTGAAATTTATTTAGATTATTAACAAGAAAATTTTTTATTATTTAAATTCTTATTATTTAGAACTTAAAGTGGTTTGTTCTGAATTTTAGTCTCTTTTTTCGATTTTGAGACACTGAATGCATGCTAAAAATAAATTTTGAAATTAAATTGCTACGAAAATCATTTTTAAAATACATTAACAATGAAATCTTCATATTTTCATAATGAAGCTTTCCAGCACAAAGGAATCAAAAAAATTTTTCATTTCAGCTAAATTTTCATTTAATTACTAAGAAAAATTTAATGTTTGGAAATAGCATAAAAACGATTCTTCGAATGTCTTTGAAGTTCTGATTTTTTCGAATACGAAATACTTTCAAAATGACCCAAAGTTACCTCGAATTACTTATGCTCTAAAATCGACAAAAAAAATCTTAAATACTATAATATCTGGAAAATAATTGATTAGTTTATAAAATTTAAATTATACAGTACTCCATTTAAATTTTACATTAAAACCCATAACTTATTTTCTTGATAAATTGCTACAGATTTTTTTTAAAAAAGAAATAAAATACGAATGTAGATAAAAAGAATTAATAACCTTATAAACAAAAAAGTGAAATTATGCGATGGAATAATAAAAAATGGCTCATCATTTTGGAAAAAAAATGGCGAATAATCTATTTTTTAAGCTAAAACAAGAGACCAAATAAATAATGAGAATCAGGCAATAAATAATTTGTTAATAAATGAAGATATTAACCTATGATATGCAAATTTAAACTTGCGGAAAAAATTATTTTCTGGAAAGGAGAGAAAGATAACCGTGATCTTACTTCAGATAAAGGACGTTTTTTAAAAGTCAGTATCATAGACATATGCTTTTTCTATTAATAAATACTTAAATTTATAAAGATATCTTTATTTAAAATGTTATTATGATTACCATAATTTTTTTTCAGAATATTTTTTGAATTATGGAGAAGAAAGAAGAAGTATTTAATATAATTATCATTATTTTTGAGTTTTAGAAATCATTTTGTAGTTAACATTTGAGGATTTTTTTTTTTGCGTTGATTTTTATAGCCAGATCGATGTTGATTACTGTGTGCCTATGTAAAAATGGAAAAAAAGAAAGAAAAGTGCAATAATAAATGTTTTATAATTCATTTGTTGTAGTAAGTTAATGAGGATGCTATATTTTGTAATTCTAAATTATGAACGAGTACACAAAATATTCCTTGAAAATAGTTTTATTTGGATGAGCTAAAAGAGGCCAACTATTTGAGTACCTGAAAAGTATACAAAAACGATGCATTTACTTATAATTGACTCTGATATATCAGCAGAAATTACTAATTTTCTCACAACGATAAAGATGGCAGCGTTTCCAGTATTCTCTCTATTTCGAGTAGATCTTTCTTCAAAAGAATTACTGATTTAACCCGCAAAGATCTAAATACGTTTAAAAAAATAAAAGTATGCAAATATTTTCATTTCTGCACAGTAATATGGTGAAAACTATTAGTTTTTAATAGAAAAGTGAAAAATTATAGGCAGTGTATTACTTAATGCAATCGACGCCAAAATTTCACATCTTAAAATTCTTTCAATTGCTGTTAAAATAAATGTTTCAATTCGCAATTCGGTTCAGCATCGAATTGGCAAAATTTAGTATTTTATTATATTACATAATCAATTGGAGTAGTTTTTAAAACATCTTTTTTGTCAAAAAAAGACTATATATATATATATAATGTGGGAGGTGAAATGTGCTCGGAATAGAACTCGGGACCTTTGGGTCTGAAGCCCACAGGACAAAAGCAATTGCTCAATCCCGTAGATGTTATTGGCTTTTTCAGATATCACCACAGACTCACCCTCCAGTGAGTTGACGAACGATATGCGTTGTTGTTGAGTGGTGATGAATTGGTTTGTTGAATGAGTGGTTGGTGTATGTAGCTGTTGTGTCTGTACCCATCTTTATTTGACGAGCGGAGAACTTTTTTTTAGTCACGCCAAGCGTTATGGCGAGAGTGCGTGAATTGTTGCGTCAAGTGAGTCTGACGAAATTTGTTGTGGGTAGATGGCGCCACATCAGTTGCATGAAGGTTGAAGGTTCATTGTTCGAGGTCACCATTGTGGGAGGTGATGTTGGCTCAAAATAGAACCCAGGACCTTTGGGTTTGAAGCCTAGTAACATAACCACAGGACAAAAGCAATTGCTCATTCCCGTAGATGTTGTCTGGCTTATTAAGATATCACCCCAATAATATTCACAAAATTAATAGAAAAAGTTTAAAGAAAAAAAATTATATTTTATTTAATGTTATTAATGTTTTTCTCGTTATGATTTGAAAAAGTGTATAAATAAAATGATCAGAATTCCAAGATAAAATAATTCCTTATGTCATAAATAACCAGTTAAATGAAATGCACAAGAGAGACGACGTAAAACACAAATTTATTAACAATAATTCTGCTTTCGTATTCCCGAAAGTACACTGAAAAAGAAAAGAAAAACACATATAATGTTTCGAATATGCAAACGCACACACGCCACAAACTCTATAAAATAAAATAAAAGAACTCTCTCGAGCTGGACACACTGACGTCACTTCACTATTTTTTTTTGTTTGTTTTTTTAAAATCTCAGTCCATCTTATGGCGTATACATAACATCGTTCCCCAAATAACAGCGCATTAATATCCTGCGCAATGACTTCAGTTTATCACAGACTCTATCGACGTTTACTTATAAAAGAACAGTTCTGCCAGATCGTTTGGTTGTTTCGTTTCTGGAAAATAGATCAACAAAAAGAACAAATACAGTATCGGTGTCACAACACTTGTGCGGTAGAAGGTGGCGTTCTTCCGAGTCCTGACTTCCAGCAGGTGGTCGCAACAGAGTTTATTTAGCATTGCATCTGCAGTTTTATGAAAACACTGAAATCTGGTAACTGTACATTCGACATCAAGAGAAAACATGTCTATGCTTGTTCATTTTTGGCAGAAAATGAATGGTAACGCACTGTAAGCAGAATTTTTCTTCTGAGCATTTCACACAAATTCTAAAAATAGTTTAATTGATAAGGATTTTTAAATTTGATAAAGAATTTAAAAACTATATTAACGATTTGAGAAACATTTTATTCAGAAAATAATGATATAATGAAGTTGTTAGTTATTAAAGATTTAAAAACATGAATAATTTATCAAGAAAATTCACTTTAAACCAAAAACTTTCTAATTCATTAATTAATATAGCAAATAGGTTTGGTAACTGTAGAATATTAATTTTTGAATGAGTATAAATTTACATCAAATGTTATTGCATTTAAATTTCTATACACGACAATAAATATTAATAATTTCTTTAGATACGTAAAAAATAATGATTAAAGCAATTAAAAAAATAAAATAAAAGCCAT
This sequence comes from Argiope trifasciata, assembly GCA_026543055.1. Lineage (NCBI taxonomy): Eukaryota > Metazoa > Arthropoda > Arachnida > Araneae > Araneidae > Argiope > Argiope trifasciata. The sequence goes on from JAPMOQ010062520.1 coordinate 772,978, forward strand.
ACAATCTGTATTTTACCAACAATATACACAAGACGATAATTGTTGTTCCTTTAATGCAATATATGTAAATTGCTTATAAAAGTTATCCTAAAATTACAAGAGAAAATATTACAGCAGACGATTACCTTTGCAATCGTTTTTAATCCTTAAAAATAGCAATCAAGAAGAATTATAACTAAGACAAAAATGAAATTTCTCAAATAAAAATAAAATTCTTTTTAAATAAAAAGCAATAAATTATTTAAGAACACATTACAAATACAATAAAACAATACATCTCAAAATACAAATATGTCAGCAGTAAAAATATATTCAAGATTCCTTTTGATATAAATATTTAACTAAGAAATTGAAAAAATAAACTATATCATTCATATATTCGTTTTCATAAAAACTAAAACAATTTCATTAGATTTTACAGCATAAAGATAAATGAATCATCGTGTTAAAAATGATTTTTTTAAGTTTACGCATACAGTTTAAACACAAATGCTCAGAAGTAAGTTTCAATATACCGTTGACATTATTTTGCTAGCATTTTCTTCATTTCTGCCATAAATATCATTTATAGTTAAAGTCGTATCCATCACCAAGAACTCAATACAAATTCAAGTGGTCACATGCACTTTGTTTATCTTGTCAGTGTCAATAAAACTTAAAATTAGTTTCAATGCTTCTGTCACAGAACTGCTGGGAATTCATCTAACATACAGTAAAGCATCAATTAAATACATTTCTAATAAAATTTCAACCGATTTTCTCATAATGATATTCGTTTTTACTTTAGAAATGTTTTTTTCTTATATTTAAAGTAAATTTTGAGAAATATTTTTTTTAAATATAAAATAAAGTCACAATAATGATAATAATAATAAATAAATGCTACAGATACTTTTGAATATTTTATCTTGTTCTTCATTGTCATATATTTTGTTAGTCATTATCAATCTATTTTATAAATATTAAATAGTTCGATTAGAAAAGATTTTTATCATTATTTTATTTTATAAAATTCACAGATTGAATTATCGAATGAACACAAAATTATTAAATAATTTTTCAACAAACGATTTTTAAAAAATTAAGAATTTTTAGAACTTGGCGAATAATAGAAATGGAATAATTAAAGTTTAGAGCTTTAACACCATATTCTATTTTTAACACATCGAATTTTAATTTCATTCGCCTAATATTTTGAATTTTAAAAGATATTCATTAAAATAAGAAACGAGAAGAAAAAAAGAGTAGATTATAATAGAATATTAAGCAGATATATACGAAATTTTTTTTTTATTGCGAATACGTAAAAGAAATGAATAAATAATGCTGTACTGTATTTTAATAACAAATTCTCAAACACTACCAATTCTTTTGAACGCAACCATCTAGAATCATATCACTGTAAAGTTCACATAAAAATCATATTAGCAGTGTAAATACCATTCATTGGTAATATATTTCATGAATGATTAAAATATCTAATGCTATTTGAAGATCTCACGTTCGATCGTTTAATTAATTGCCCTTCGACATTTTAAATCTTCAGTGAATAAAATCGTTTGGCTTGGGAATATATATTCAAAGCCCATTTAACTATACACATATTATAGAGATAATTAATTTTTATAAGCAGAAATATTTCAAGAATAAATGCTAATTGCAAAGTCAAAATGCTTAATTTAAAAGTCAAAATATTTTCATAAAAAATCTGTCATGCAATTTTAAAAACATAACATCTAGTGCTCTATTTTTCACGAATTAAATATTTCTTTTTTATGTTTCTAAATTTTCAACTAATTTTTTTAAAGTTTATAAAAACTAGCTGAATTATTGTTGAATCAAATGAAAGATCATAATAAAACCATACAGCAAACAATGGAAACAGTTAGCCTTATAAGATTTTCTTTAAATTAAAAGGTGTATAAATCAAGTATATTAATGTAGAAAATACAGAAAAATGCAAAAAAAAAAAAAAAAATCATTTGTAAATTTAATGTTTCAATTGAAGTTATTTCAAATATTATTATTTCATTAAAAAGTAATAAAACATTATTAATATAATTAAAATCAATTCAAAATATTATTATTTGATTGACTTTTCAATATTGAAAACATTTTTTTAATTAAAAAATGTAAAAAGCAAAATCAATTTATAAATAAAAAGAAATTTTCAAAATTAATTGAAAAAATAAACCCTGCAAAAATGGTAGTGAAGTAACAACTAATGAGGGGCTAAAATTACTTATTGCATATTTATTGAAAATTACACAATGACTTTTATTGGATATAATTTTGTAATTACATTTTTTAATAAAGGTTCTTAATAATATAGCACTTTTGAATTAAAAATACGTACATATTCGTTTTATAAAAAATAATAATCTAAAATTATATGTCAATATAATGTTTATCTTGAAATAGCTTTTTTTTTTACAAAATAAAATTGTCCACACTTTTCTAATATACGTTAAAAAAAAAAAGATTTGGTTCTGTTCTTGATTAAAAGCAAAATTTGAACACTTTTTGATCTTTTTTTAAATATTTTACTTATATTTTTGGAACAAAAAGCCTAGGCTGTATGTGTATCGAGGCATTGTTAAAAGTTTAAAAGCTACATTACAGGAAAAATTAAAACCGGAAGTAAATTGTAACGGAATTCACTTCCGCTTCCGAAAGAGCGTGAGATCAGCAAAAGACTTGTACGTGAAGAAAGAAAAAACGCTGTTTAAAATTCAGATTCCCTTCAGAAATTGACACAAAAGTTGGTTTGGAACCTGTACGATGAAATAATATGTAGTTCTAAAAAAAAAAGATAGATACAGTTCATTTATGCAGGAACTTTTGAAATTGCATGCAACATAAAGTGACAGTGTTTCTCAACATCTGATAAGTTATTGCTATAACACTTTGAGTCGTCAAGTTGCACTAAATTATCCACAGGCATAAATACTGTCATTTTTCAATGATGGATGATTTCAATAAAACATATTTTTATAAAAGACGATATTTTTAAATTGCACATATACACTTTGCTTCCTGATACAACAAGCGATTTGGCAAAATGCTTAATTTATCAATATAAGCCTTCATTTAGACACATATTTTGACACAAAAATAGTCTTTTAGAACAGAAATGTTATTATCACTAATAATTAAAATGCTTCAAAATCACTTTTTTTTAATAATGGCAACAAAAACACAAATACATGAAACAAAAATTTTTGAAGATAATTTATAATGGCAGGTATTTGTCGTATATATATACTTATAAACATGACTAAATCCTGAACATTCACACTTATATTTAAAACAGACATAGAATAGTTATAGAAAGTTTTGGGATTTAATTACAATTCAGAATGGATAAAATATTTAAACAGTGTTTTATATTTACTATTACAAATGATTAAAATAAAAAAATCCAGATAAAATTAATGAATTTTTGGTATATTAATATTTAAAAGAACAATGTGTATACTTTGAATTTGATACAAGATAAAATACAAATATGGCGCATAATTCAAAAAAGGAAAATCGTGTATAATTTTTTAAAATTTATACATGCAATTTTGTAAATTTTTAGACAATACAGAAAACATACACTAAAATTAAGCAAAAAAAAAAAAATTAGTATAAGAACTATAATTAGTAACCATTGTCCGAGATATTAAATCACATTATGAAAGGAGAAGCAAAATTACAACACATAGGACAAGTGAAATAAGAATTTTGAAAACGATTATAAAATATAAATAAAGTAAGGGATCAAAATAATAAGGTGATTTTAAAACGAATGGATTCTTTTTTTTTTTTGAATAAAATATGAATGAAATTTATTTGAATATAGAATCGAATTTGTACAAAATAGAGAAAAAAGTTCAATAGGAATAAATTTCATACTAAAAACGATGCCACAAAGAATGAAATAACACTATAAAAATATAACTTTATATAAATTCTTGTTCCAAACACATTATAAATTCTTATACAATTATAATTCATTCACGTTAAAGTAACTCAAAATGAAAATAATTCATGCAAAATAATAACCACTTTAAAATAATAAAACACAGTTTTTAGTTAACAGCACCAATTATCATCACAGAACAAAATGGCTTTATCATTAATTCAATATTCATAAACAGATTTTATTTTTTTAATAATTAGTAAACTTTTAATAAAAAGGTAAATTTCAATTGTTTTTTATTTTCAATACATTCAGATATTATTTACTTTACAAATCACATATAAATAATAAAATACTGATTTTGATTCAAAAATATAAAGAATATAATAGGTTAAAAGCAGTTTTCAAATATGGCGTGTCATAAAAATCAGATTATCAGTGATTCATACATACATTTTACCAAATATTTGGTGGTTCCATATATTTCAGAACGATACAACAAAAATATTTCACGATTTTAAAATCAAAACAAATAAGATATTTTACAGCACAATACAGCTAAAATTATTAAATGATTTTAAACTAAAATATATCAATAAAATATATTTCTGAAGAAAATCCCATTGATAGAAATCATACATATTTTTAAAAGAATCAAAATTTTCTTGCCATAGCTTGATGTTTTTCATATCAAAATAAGTATAGCATGAAATGCAACAAAACTACATCAAGATAATTTAAAAGAATCATTATCATATTATTCTTTCAGACGACGATTGAATATTCTAGACACAGAAGACACATTTTTAAAGATCTATCAACATACAAAAAAACATTCTGCCAGCTACATAAAAATAGCTTAGAGTATCTTAAAATACACACAAAAACAGATCTAGTATTAAAAACAAGTTAAGTTCCATCAGTGGGAAATATGAAAAACATAAATAAACGATTTATTTCCAAAATTCTGGGTGATAATGATAATAAAATGATTTTGAAAACATAAAGCATGACAATTTTATTTATGTTGAGAAACACTGTGAAAGACTGGTATCTGTGCCAGTCTTGCTTATTGTATTGACACTTAGGAATGTCATGCTTAAAATAGTAATAATATGTGGATGTAAACTAGTTTTAAAATGGGCACAACAGGATATATGGTTTTAAAATCAGTTCGTTTAACAAACATTGAGTAGACTCTGGTGACGACATTAATAGTTCGAAAAGATCACCTAATCTTTTCAATTTAAAATAAAATAAATCATAAAGGTGTATCTGAAAAACTGAGATTCAGACATATTGCGCATCGTCACAAAATTAGATGCGATTTATGCACACGTGTGCAATGCAAATAACATCGATGAAAATGTATTATATAGTTAAATTCTTGGTTGATATTTAAAGAAGTGTCCATAAAATTGCGTCCATTGTTTGCGAAGAATTCAGCATCCGGAAAAAAAGTTCAGAATATGAATTCTTGTAACTGAAAATTCTTCCATTGGCTATTTAAGCCATCTCAAATACTTCCCCAAACTACGAAAAACAAAACTATATATACTACACTAGACGTCTATCAATAAAAATTGGAACTGCTTGGCCAGACAAAAAGAAAATAAAAATTTTAGGCTCATTGCCAGAAAAATTAAAATAATAATAATATTGAAATGGGAAAATTAAAATAAACATTGCAAAAGAAATATCGTCTGACAGTTCATATTTTTCATCTGGCCAAGCTGAGATTGCATGTTTAATAAACATAATATGAATAACATGCGTGTATGAAACTATATACAAATGAGAGATCTAAACATGAACCTTCTATAAACTATAACACCGATAATAAAAGTGACATGCTATTGTATTGGAAACAAAATTAGTGGCTTCCAACAAAAAATGTAGTCACGTGATGACACATATCAATGATATAGCACCAATCAAAGCACTCCAGTGAAAAGTGCGGTGTTAATTGACGCTCTTCACAATTGAATGAAGAAAAATTAAGATGTTAAAATAAAATAGTTATAAAAATTAAATGCTAACAAATATGATGAAAATTGAAAAATTCAAAGTCATATGTAGAAATTGCAGCTGAATTCTTTAATATAGCTTTTAATATTTTATTTTCGAATTAGAAGGCCTGATTACATTTTAAAATCAAGTTTCATTTGAAATAATAAAATAAATTTAGCGCAATGTGATCAATGGCAGCACATTATGATATTGGATAATGAATAAAATAAACATTTTTATTGGCTCATTGATTTGAGCAGTAACATTATTACATTAAAAATGTATGGTTAAAATGAAAGATTCTATGAAAATAAATGTTACATAAACAAAATATTTCCAAAATATTCGTGTTTTTCATTATTTGGAAGTAGTTGTATTATAAAATTATAATAAAAAATGTGATTCTGAAGCATCATTTTATTCTAAACATAATGTAAATTGATTGCTTGATGTTTATCGAAAATGGAACATACATGTAAATATAATGCAAAAATTGTTCCACAAATCTAATTTGTTCCTATAATAAAAATTATTTCTGATTATTCTGATTGATAAAAAAATTCTGGCATCAAAAATTTATTTCAGGAATAATGCACTTATTAAGATTTAGTGATTTTGAATTCTTATGTGAAAACAAAAAATGAAAATGTTCTTTTGAGATTTAATAAAACAATCACCTTAGATAAGATCTTATAATTTTGTTGCATATAAAATAATTTGTTGAGTTTATTAATTCAGCAATATATTTTTATATAAAAGCAATTTAGCATAGAAAAATATTCCTTTAACACTAATAATTGGCATTGTTAGAAATGGAATAATTTTTAATTCAAACATGAATTAAATGGAACTCACAAAATATTGAAATGAGAATTAATCGGATTTTTTTTGAAAAAGCAAGAATCTTTCTATTTAGAAGCCATAAAAGACGGAATCAAAATAATTTTATGATGTGTAAAATAAAGTTTATATGAATGCTCGGAATAGTTTAAAAAAAAAAATGATTGATTTTATTATGGTATTTAAATGGAAATCATTCACATTTAAAAAGCACACGTTTAATGTGAACAGCAAAGATCTTTTGGCTTTTTTCAAAGATTCAACTAAATAGTTTTTTAATGTTTTTAAATTCACAATTAAAGAATGTCTTAAAATATCAAAGGAAAATTACAATTTTCCTGAAAACCAACTATGATGAGATGGATGGTTATTTCATCAAATTGAGTAAACATTTAGAATTCTATATTCATATCAATATCATTCATATTTTATTGGATAAAATATATTCCAATAAAATGCCATATTAGTAGAGTAAAACCACAAATGACTGAAATGAATCATCTAGTCATATTCAGTTCTGAACACGTTAAGTATTATATCAAAAAGAGAAATTTCAAATTCGGTTTTTGGCATCACCTTATAGTAGAAGTCTATATAAACTTCAAACCATTTCGCAGAAGAAAGTCAAACATGCCATTTTCCCCAATATTATAAATCCAACCAATCGGCACTCAATTCTCAAAAACTATAACCAATTGAAATGGACATAGTAGTTAGTCCAAAATAAGTTCTCTGACCACATCTGAGTTTCATAACTCGTTTTCTTATGTCGGACAAACAAAACTCAAAAGAAATATGCGGCTCTTCATTTTGGTGGGTTAAAGCATATTTCAACTCTTATTCTGTTACAGTCCATGTCGTCACCAGAGACCTATATTTAATTTCACTTGAAAGAGCATCCGTACAATTCGGCTTTATTGTTCGAACATTTAGAAGTGGCTTGCAGCATTGGCAGATACTTAAAAACAGAAAACAACAGGAGAAAGATGCCATGAGCTATTATATATAATTGTAATCAATTATACATAAAGTATAAATATATGCACGCAATCATGTGTGAGTATTTATAACGTAAGTCGTGTAATTTATATAGTAAACCTTTTTAAAATGGCATCACAGTTATGCAGGGTATTTAACGTCCAATTATCGTTAATGAAGCATGTTCGTATAATGCTGCTGCTGCTGTTGTTGTTGCTGCTGCTGTTGCTGTTGTTGCTGCTGCTGCTGTTGTTGTTGCTGCAAAGTGTTGTCTGATTTGAGCGTGGGTGGGCTAGTATGGGGATCCGTTTCAGAATCGGAGCTACAGCAATTACTGCTGTTGCTGTTACTTCCCAGGCGCTGCTGAGGGGGTTGTTGTTGCTGCTGCTGGGGCTGTGGTTGCTGTGGAGGCGGTGGCATTCCACCCATCATGTTAGAGCATTGTTGTTGCTGCTGCTGCTGTTGTTGCTGTTGCATATGAGCATGGTGCTGCTCGGAAGAGGAAGAGGGCGGCATTCCAGATCCAGATGGATCACTGGGATCCTTCATCCTTCGCTCAGCGGCAGCACGGCTCAAAAGATACTGAGCAGCAAACTGGTGCCGTGGGTCGGTACGCATCGCTTCCATGTGGTGGAGAAGACCTGTGAAAAGAAAAATAGTAAATTGCATACAGAGGAGCTATCAGAAAAATAAATGAAATAGACATTAATGTAATTTAAAAATTTCTTTTCTTTTAATGGTAAAAAAAAGGCATTTGTTGCTGATCTGCCATAAATAGTTTCAGCTAACTTATTCCATTAGGGCAAGAGTTTCCAAACTGTGAGGAACGGTTCATTGAGCAGATCTGAGATTAAAATCACTGTCGATCCACACATATCTTACAGAAAATTATATTTAATGATAAGTATTTCTTTCTTTCAGCAAAATTTCTTTTTGAGCCATAACTTTCAATAAACACATAGCATGTTCATCGCCTGAAACATTAAGCGGACAGAGAATTCTAGTAATCAGGCTTCTAAAAAATTGATAGAGCTTTAAAAAAATTTGAAAATTCCAGCAATAAGATATTTAGTTATACAAAACAATCACACAAACAGTTAGGGAAAAATAATTATTTAATTATTATTGGTCTTAAACTACTTAGTGTCAACAATATGCTAGACGATTATTTTGATAGTTAAATTTTTGGAAACATTATTTTTATTTGTTCTTGTTGTTTATAATGATATTTTACCAGTCGACCTACCGTTATCTGTTAGTGGTTTAAACAGAAATGAGCGTCTCTTGTTTTTTCAGTAGGGCCAACTAGGGCCAAGAGTACGACTTAGCTACTTCATGCTTTATATTAGCTTGCACAACCCCTGTTTACAGGGAGGCATATTCACATACTCACAGATAGAACAGAGGAAGAAGATAGATCATGGTCTCAGATAGATCATGCCTGAATCGGGCAAAAGATCAAGGGAAGACACGATACTCCTATGCTAGGGCATTGGAATATTTTTATTTAGGTTGCATATGAATTTGAATTATTCACTTCGATTTTTTTCACTAGGAATTGCAGGCTAGCAGCATTTTAAGCATAGATTCCCTTCGGAGGTGGCATAGTCCCACATTGGCTGATGGAGCCCATCCATGGGGGTGATAACAATTCCAGAGATATCTGCGGGGTGGCGCTATGATGGCCAAACTTTGACCGCAGCGTATCTCTCTATTTAAGGTATGAATAAAGTTACATGGAACTAGTAAATTTATACATGAATTGCGGTTATTTGAATTTATTGAATTGAATTTAAGATCCTTTTGGATGAATGAAAATATAGTTGGATTATCAAATTTATAAAAGGAATTCGTTAAACTCATTGCCTAAGAACAGCTACAAGTAAAATTTCGAAATGAGTACTAGAGTTCTGACATAAAAATACCAGTACTCTATATTTGATAGTGAGGGTAGAATTACTTATCCTTCATTATATTTGTTCGAGGAAGGGTCCAGTTGAAAAGATAATTTACAATCTAAAAAGGAAAAGACTGCACGTCATTGAACGTTGAAATTTGAGATTGAAGTTAACGAAATTGGAGCTCATATCAATCAATCGTTAACACTTCACAACTCTCAAATGCTTTAATTTATTTTTAATATTTTTGATTAATTTTGCGTCTAATTAAAAGAATTATTAATATTTTTTATCATATTTTGTTAGTCATTTTTTGTGATTATCAATCAATAGATTTATATATAATATATTTATAGGTAATATGAAACAATGTTTTGTATTTGATATGGTTATTTATAATGGAAGAGAAGAAGGTAGATTGTTTTTTTTCCTTGTTCGACGATCGAGTAATGTTTTGGGAATCTCTGATTTAAGCCAATACTAACTCTGAAGCAGCTCACTTTTACTCTTAAAATGTATCCTCCATATTTTTAATTTTTCGGTAATTTATGTGCAAGTGCTTCACTGTGTCTTAAAATCGATAACGAAAGATATTAAATAACATTCAATATTTGCACGCAATTAATCTATCAAGTCAGACTCAAAGCCCTCGTATGGACAACAGAGGGCGCTGCATCAGCGGTGAAAAGAACAAAGAACTGAGAAGAGCTAGAAGGCAAATGTCTCAAGAGCAAAATTTAATAAATATTTGCTAGATCATTTTTGGTAACAATGTAAATTAAACATGAATACTTAGAGGAATAAAAAAATTAGCGGAACACATATGGTAGCCTTTTGATGCTTAAATATTGATTTCTAAGTTTAATATGCAAGATGATTTTAAAATATTATATCTGTTTATATTTAAATAATGCTTTTAAAGTATTAAGAGAAAAATGTATTTGACCAGTAAAAAATATTTATAAAGGCTTTACAGAAGAGAATTTGCATTACAAATTTGTTTCGCATCTAATCCTGAACATTAATCAATTTGGAAGTCAGAGAACAAGGAAAAAATAATAGGAATTTATAAAATCATTATCTTTTAAAATTCTCGAATGCAATCATTATCTTTAAATAGATTTTTATAAGCATTAACCTTCAGCAAAAATCTTCATCGACAATTTCAAACTAAAAATTTGAAATATTTCAAGTTGAATATTGCAATACATCCTATGCAGACCGAGATGAATTGTGGGAATGATTTATAATCTGTAATATTATCTTTAAATATAAAAAAGATTTCAAATAAAAATCCAGATTTCAATTTTTTTTTTTTTTTAAATCTGAGATTTTTTAAAATTGCTATCTAATATTCAGGTATATTGCTCATTTTTTCATTTTTGAAAATATATGGATTTTTTTTCTTTTATTCATTCTGTGATAAATGGAGTATACTTCGATATAACACGACTAAAAAGTTGCAAAACGTGTATATATATGTTATAATAAATCTCACAGAATGAATATATTATGTTGTATAGAAGAGTATTGTAATTAACCATCATATTACAACATTTCGTATAATGTATATTCACATGAATGATTTTTCAGCTGCTTTATGGAAGTATATTACGGTTTATGTTATTGTACGATTTTATATAGGTTATGTAGCTTATACCCTTTGAACTGAACACCAATTCAAATCAAGTCTAAGAAATCGGTGAAAGAGGGGTGCAGTAACTTCTAAGGCCAAGATCCCCTGAGCATTGGAGAGCAAACGTTTGACTTTAGCTCATATGAAGATGAAATTCACACACTCGCTTGCACAACTCCTTTTTACAGGGGAGCTCTATCACACAGCTCATGGATAGAACACAGGACAAAGAACAATCATGCCAGAACGAGGGCTCGAACCCGGGAGGCCCAGATCAAGGGGAAGAAGCGCTACCTTTAGGCCAGGAAGGCAGCATACTATGGTTTAAATGCATATAAACAATAAAATAATGAAGGAAACGTTAAATCTACATCTGACAGAAAAATTAAAGTCAGTTAAAACTTCCTATATGACAGCGGAGATTTTAAATAGAACTCTTATTATAAGTGACGTTTGAAAAACTGGTTAGTAAATAATTATTTTAAGAATCTAGATAATTGCATAATATTAAAATGTTCCGATTCAATCTGCAAAAATACATCTTATGATGATCTATAATTAAATAACCACAAGTTTTTTTTCTACCAATCAAAATTTGTTCCTAAATATGTTGCATTTCACAAGATTCGTTACATCATACAGAGATTTTTTTTTTTCTTCTGCATATTAAATATTGGATTCATAGGTTTACACAGAATTTCATTGAATAAATGGATGGACGCGATTCACATTAAACTTAAATGTCTTCATTTATTTCGATGTTAAAAAATGCCTGCGTAATATGATTTTACACTTACCGGCTTCTTGAGTGAAAACTGTCTGACACACTGTGCAGGGCCACATCCTGAGGGGAGGCCCTTGCAAGCCCGCAGCTACGGTTGCAGCGGGATCCTGGTGGGATGCAATGTGCTTCCTCAAAGATCCCTCATTCACGTAGGTTTTGCCACACAGAGGACACTGGTGACTGCCGGTGCGGCGTTTACCTGCGCAACAAGAGCACGATTAAGAAAAATGGTACAACCACTCTGTAAAATTATTATCAATATTAAAATTCTTTTAAATAATACAATCTAATATTTATATATCAATGCAATATATACATATCAAACGAAATTTCAAATTTAATATTCCCATTTAATAAAGAAATTGGTTTAGAATTTTTTTTATATACGAGGGTTGGAACTTAAATAGTGGCAACACTGCTGTAAAAACGCTACGCAGCCAAATCAAAGAATGTCACGCACACCACACGTTAGCTACATACTTACCTAATCCCTCAGCAAAAAGATTCATCCTTCTTACGTCACGCGCATGCGGAGTGACGGGAAGAACTGATCCTTGTATTAGCATGTGGTCTAAAGTAAATGTTGCCAGGAATGTTTTCAAAACAAGAACAATGAAGTTGAATAAAAATTGAATGTGCAGCAGTAATATCATTACACTGGATGAGATTTGTGCCAGACCGTACCAGCCAAAATTGAAACGCCAATCAAACGAATGGAGCCATTACGGATCGCCAAGACGTCAGAAATTTCTTCAGACCCCCAGCAATGTGAAAGTTATGCTGAATCTCGTGTACGATTGTGATGGTGTCATCCTAGAGCATAGCGTTCCCCCACAGCAGACCGACCACAGATTCTTGCGGCGGTAGACCGGTCTATTCGAACTATTAACAGAACAGGCGTTGCTACAGGCGTTTTGCGACTTTCACATCGTTGGAAAGGATTGTATACAATGCTGGCGACTATATTGAAGGACTGTAAAACATAGGGACATGAATCGTTTTTGTATTCCATGTAAATAAATAGTTGTTACTATTAAAGTTCCAACCCTTGTATATAAACAAGAAACAAGTCAGGCTAAAAGAAAACCCATAAAAAAATGAATTCAGAAAAACTTTAGGAAATAGCTCACATTTTTATGTTATCACAACAAAATTCCATTAAAAATAACAATGCTCCCCACAGCATGTATATGAAAGTTTCATTTGAGAGATGCATTTTGTTATAAATGATTCTATTTTGTATGGAATAAAAAAAGCAACATCTGGTATCTATTTTTTTGCTTCATTTTAAGAAACTTTTTTAACAATTAATTTGCAAGCCATATCAATTCATGTTCATGTTCATATCGGTCAAACGTACAGCGCCGATTTAATTTAGAATTGAGAATCTTGTAAGATAAAGGTGACAAACAAAGTGATGTTGTAGCACAGAATATGGCGGCGTGTACTTAGATCTTTGATAATAGTCGTTACATCTGATTGTGATACCACAAGATTTGACTCCATTCAATAGTATTAGGATTATAATTTGAATAATCATTTGATATTAATTGTTTAAATCAAATGAAACTTTAAAAAAAATGAAATTTTTTAAACTATTGTAAAAAAAGATTCAATTAATTTTAACAAACACTTTTTCAAAGTATAAAACATGGCAGGTAATGCAATAAAAATTGAGAAAATTGTTTTTTTAATTCAAAATTAGTAGATTAAAAAAATCGGTATTGTGCTTTGGAATAGAAATATCCTAAACACATTAGAATTTTGATTGAATTATTAACACGCATTTATTTTGATAAAACATTTCTATTTTTAGTACCTAAATAAATGCTTAATTTTTAAATTTTGTTTTTATTAAAAATAATTTCTATTTTTGTCTTTAACTGAGATAAGTAAATACAAGAATATAATAAGTCGATATTATAATGAAACACATCTTTTTATTAATCGCTCTCTATACATTACATATTCCTGATTAATATAACAGAGATTGTTGAAATTTGAAATATATATCAACCGCTTTTGACATTTAGCAAGTTCACCGGTAATATTGGCTTTCTTGGTAGTAAATAGATAGTAATAGTACTGGTATAATATAAATATATTTATATGGAATGCATATATTTATAATTTTATTGAGGCAGTCAGCAGCAAATTAATGAGAGCGCGTATTAAAAATGTCTGTATTACGAAATAAAAGCGAAAGTATAAAAAAAAATCTTTTGATATTTATGCCCAATTAGAGCAATATTTATCTTAATATTTTTAATACTGGCAAATAAAGTTTTAATAGTTTGATTCCACAATGAAATTATTTTACATTTCATCATAACGATAAAGTAATAGTTAGAGATTGTGTATCAAATTAAATGCTAAAAAGTAATTAACATTAGAAAAAAATTGCACGAAAAGGAAATAGATATCATTAAAAAAGATATATATATATATATTTAGTATTAAATAAAATAAAAAATTATTTTTATGAAATAATAATTTCGGAAGATATCGTTGAAAAACACAAAGAAATTTCTTTAAATTTTATTTAATATTACATTTTTAAGGGTAGGTAATTATGAAGCGATAAGTGTCGTATTTCCTCAAGTTCAAGCAAAAACTGTAGATTTATTATAGAAATACTAACAAACATTGATAATTATGTACATATAATTGATGGGAGTAATCAGTATATAGTGCTTTTTATAAGGAACCAAATTTAATTAAAGTGAATAAATTAATTGATTATTAAACTCTGAAGACATGAAAATATTAAATCATCTGGAGAACACAACTGTATAAAATTTAAAAAATTAAGCAACTAAGGAATAAAGAGGAAATTCGATTACAAAAATTCAACATCGTCGAAATAAAATAAGTTAAATGAAAGTGCAAATCAACAGAATTTGATTTTTTTTTCATATAAACACAACTCAGTAAGTTTCAGAGTATCAACGATCTGAAAAATGTTTGAAATGCAATGAATTCAAAAGAAAGAACATCTTCATCATGATTGAATTTATAAGTTTGATATCAATAGTTCAATATTATCTTAAATTGCAATAAATCAACAGCTATTGTTTATCTAACTTACTGCATGTTAAAACTTTTTTTTACAAAAGTCATTCATACCTCCAATTATCCTATCTTCTTTCGATGAATACTAGAATTATATTCTATTTTTTTCAGCATTCTTCAAACAATACCCGAGACAGATGTGAATCGTTTAGTTTCGCATGATTTAACGCGATTACCTCTGATCGAATTGGCCGAGTTCATGCATTATTCATACGAAAGCGCCTTGCATTTCTTAAGAAAACGAAAGAAACACGTGTTAACGACTAAATTGTACAAATTGCGAAGCGAGATGGGGAAATCTAAAGATCATGCACATTATGAGCGAATTTCTTCTTCGCTTGTGCTTTGGAAATTTACTTTTTCTGCACTGGTTATTCTTAGCATTTCCAGTTCATAGCACATACGGAAAAAAAATCTGCCACATTTAGAATAATTTAACTTACAAGTTATAATAATTTACTTGTTACTAATGATGATAATTTGTGTGCATTTATGACGATAGGCCACGATCACTGTTAACTTACATGAAACATTTGACTCGATTTAGATATTCGTTTCAGAGTCAGAACATCCTCCATCATACTATGTATTAAAAACGTTTTTTTTATAACTATTACTAAACCAGCAAAGGAAACCGACCCGATAATGCTTGCGGTTAACCAACAATGGCACGAAGAAGAAACTACTAAGATATAAGTGAAAGAAAAAGTATGAAAATGCATGGTTAACAAAAACATGGAAAATGTTCCAAAATGAATACATCGCGCGGCAACCACATAACCATTTTTGGTTATAAAGAGTGTTACAAATTAACGCAATATTTGAAATTGCCACCATTCGTTGGTAAACTGTTGGCAACCCAGTTAAAAAGCATTTAACAGCTGATAGTTTAGGGTTAGAAAAAACGGAGCCTTACATAGGAGAACAACATTAATAATGAAAATCTGGAAAATAATGAATGAAAATCTGGAAAATAATGAATGAAAATCTGGAAAATAATGAATGAAAATCTGCAAATCGAAATGAAATCGGAAATAATAAAACTCTGGTAGCCACAATTCAAAAATTTGACAACTGGCTCACTAGATCTTGTGTTTTAACACCAATGGATTTCTTTTTATCGCTTTATTTTAAGGCAATGTATATTTCAATAAGCCCACAAGAGTGTGTGCACTGAAGGAGAAAATCCAACCACATTTATGTAAAATGGTCATGGAAAATTTCGACAAAAAAGTGCGCATGTTCCAGAATAGCCATGGAGATCATTTACCCTATGTATTATTTCACACATAAAATTATCCTGTGTACTTCAAGATTCAATAAAATAATAACTTAAACGAAAATAATTGTACTCTTTATTTAATTAAAATCTAGCGATCCATTTTTGCAACCCTAAATCCTCATCTGTAAAATGTTTTTTTTTTTTTTTTCAATAGGGCTACCAACACTTTGTTGCACAAAAAGTAGTAAACTCAAACCTTGGGTTAATTTTAGGACATCCTTTATAAGCAGGCATTAACTAAGCAGTACGCATAATTTATCAGAGATTGGATTTGATGAGAAGGTATTATTTTAAAACTTTTATTAGAAAATGAACATATTTACATTAACGAAATTACATCATATTACGCAAAATAAAATCACAACTTCTGGTAGAGACGAATATTATGAAAGCATGCAATCGCTACAAAGATTAATGTGAAGGCACTACAAGAATTAATACCAAGGTTGATTACACATAATAAGTGTGTGTGTGTATATATATATGTGTGTGTGTGTGTGTGTGTGTGTGTGTGTGCGCGTGTGATTTGTTCAACTATTGGATATACATATCAGTTGCGAGCATTGAACAAAGTCAAATGCGATTTTGATTAAATAGATGCATTCTTAAATGCCAAATGAAGTGATTAATTAAAAGTATTGACACAATGAAGGAGTAGAGTATGTGAGATAATATGGATTATGAAACGAAAGTAAATTATTTTCTAACAGAATGTTTTATTGGCTACCGAAGGCATTTACTTTCATTCTTAGTCCATAATAATACGAGTATTATGCTTCATTCTGATATAAATTTCTAATTTTCAGTATTCGCGCATTTAGTATTAATATTCCAAACAGAGTATTTTGTTATAGTTATTCTTAATCAATGATGAAATCATGCATTCATTCTGATAGAAATTTCATAATATTCAATATTCTTGCATTTAATATTAATGTTCTAGCAGAATATTTGAATATAATTATTCTCAATCAATGATGATTTCATACATTGATTCAGATAGAAATTTCACAATCTTTAGAATTCATGTATTGATATTTTTAACAGATTGTTTTAGTGATTATTGAAGACATTTATCCTTCCAGTTTTAACATTTACTCTAAAATATTTTGATGCGTAATTTACTTTTCATTTTGGGAAAAAAATATCTAAACTATTTTCATAATTTATTCAAATATTAGTAAGCATTTTTCTTTTCTATAACTAAAATGGGAGGTATTATGATTTTTTTTACCTTCTTTTTTAATTCCACATTTTTTTCTGGTAAAATTTCAAAATAAAGTCCAAATAGATATTAGGCATATTAGAAAATAAATCCTTTAAGCTCAAGTATCACGTTTGCTGATCTTTAAATCTTTTTATCTGTATATTTTTATTCAACTAACACCTTAATGGACGCAGAACGCGTCGTGTGTCATTTTAATGTAGAAATCCAATGTATATTTTATTTGAAGAATAACACAGAGAATTGGTACCGGCAAAGAACATTTTAAATGCCGATTTCCTTAAGGATAAACACACAAAGCATGTGTAAGAATATTAAAATAATTGGCAAAGTGTATATCATTGTTTGAGATTGATTGAACAATAAATATCATATCACGAGTAAGAGAATTGAAACAAAATACAATTACTATTATCTACGATAAAGCTAATGGTAGTTTCCAAAGATTGCTAGATTATAATAAATCGAAATATTGTTGTATAGTAATAGCCTGGTGCAGCACCTATAGATTACGGTATCCATGATGAAAAGATCGTTCAACGCACTCAACAGGGTATGCAGTCAGACACAGAGTAACCACACGCAATCATTTTTTACATAGTGAATGATCACATTAAAAGGACTCTCAAAATTTGAATTTCTAGTTTATAATAAATCGAAATATTAATGTGTAGTAAGAGTATGGTGTAGCACCTGTAGATTACGACATCCATGATCAAAAGATCGTTCAACGCACTCTATAGGGTATGCAGTCAGACAAAGAGCTATCACACGTAATAATTTTTTACATAGTGAATGATCACACTGGAAGGGCTCTCAAAATTTGAATTAAATTTTAATTAAAAACTAACAAAATTTTGGTGTTTTACCTCAACAGCTTCGTAACATATTTTTGTATTATCAAATTGCTTTAAAACTCAAAGACACGTTGATCAGGAAACTCAACTTGTTTTCTGTGATATCAACTTCAAGTCCGCGCAATTTACTTTTCTAATTTTAATAAATAAATATTAATATTTTTAAGTATATTTTACAACAATATTGTTTAGAGTTTTTGTTCCTGTATTTATTTTCACTAGCATTAAGGCGGCATTAAATTAATTTCTTATGTGTACGTTATAGCTGCAATTAATTCCAAAAATATTATCCATTACAGTCCTTTTCCCCAAATTAATTTGAAGACAGAGATAAGTATTGCCACAAACTTGCAATCTAGAAAAATGATCATCGTTGCATGGCAATATCAGTTACAGCGCCATCTGGTGCAAATGATGTTGTTAAGAAATTCTTTTTAATATGAAAAAACGGAGTGTGAGATAGTAACGAACAAAATGTGTAAAACACGCAATTGTTTAATCACGATTTCCAACATTCTTACGACAGAAAAACCTTAGAATACAGAATCTTAGAAAAAAAAATCCCTTAAATATTGGAATAGAACAATGAATTATCAGCAGATACTTTTATTTTCAATGTTCAAAATGTTTATTACAATGCATACCTTGACGTTCATTATTCCAAAGATGAATTTTTTCCCGCGCAAATTGTTATGTTTACCAAAATAACAACAAAAAAATGCAAACTTTACACGTTTTGTTCTAGGTAGGCATTATTGTGCATTATGTGTCTTTTCGTATACAATCGAAGACACTCTACAATTTTGCAACTGACTTGTAACCAGTATCTGGTATCGTTTTCAAGCTAGGAAAACTAACTACACTGTTTACCGTCAGGTGGTGACATAACTAATCTCAACGTACAGTTACTTAATTGTACCAATTTTGTGGCAGCGCTGTAGTTTTCAAATTAATATAAAGGATTTTAATATATATACTCTGTATAATTAAGACCAAATAAAAAATATAAAAGTCAAAGAAATCAAGTTTTAATACTAAATTTATTTTATTTTATTATTCACTGTATTGTATTTTATTTCTTGTACTTATTTAGCCCTTAATGCTCGGCTCACAGCTCTTCTCATTCTAAACATTTGAATGTTACAAATACTAACCTAATTATCATAACTTGGGGGCAAACAATTAGTTATGATTTTAAAAGTACAATAATTATTTAAATAATTAATGAAATAATTATTTAAATTTCTATAAATAATGTGCTTCACATTTAAATTGTAAATAACGATCAAATAAACGTAGGAATTTAAAATGAAATTATATTTATGCTGTTTAAGACTGACGAAGCTCATTTTAAATTATTAAAACGATTAGACATTTTGATTTTGAATGTTTCAACATAATAAGGCTTCAGGCTTGACTAATCTATATATAATATTTTTTATCAGAGACAAGTCCTAATACTTGTGAGTGAAATAGTAACTAAAAAATAAAAAACATTGTTGCAAAATGTGTTTAAAAATATTTATGAAAATTTCGAAAATTAAGGAACACATTGCACTAAAATAAATTGGCTACGTAAAAAGAATTTTTGAACAATATTATGCTAAGACATTATTGAGGATTTAATAAAAATTTTATTGGTTTTTGGGTTTAAAAATTTAACTTGAAAAATTCTTACTTAGACCATTATTAATCAAGAAGAACTACGGATAAAATTTTGTAATTCTAATCTGCCTTTATGAACGATTTTCGCATTATGAACGTGATATCATGCAATTTAAAGATGGTTATATACATTTATAAACAATATTATTTTAAATAAAAATTTGTAGATACTGGAAGTAAACTTAATGTATTATATCGCTTTTAAAACAATACAGCCATTCTCGTAAATAATTTTACACACAAAACTTTAATTAAAAAAAAAATTGATGTTACGAGTTGTATATGTTACTGGCAAAGTATGAAATCTGGAATTTTAGAGTGCCTAGAATTGCATATGATGCGTAAAATTAGCAAGCAACGTATAAAACAATTCATATTTCATATATTTCTCATGAATTCTATAGAATACCAAATGAGAAACCCTTAAAGTAGGAAAAACATCTCAGATTCGTTTCGAATTTCGCAAAATGTCAAATATGAAATGTCATTGCTTGAAAAATATAATGAAATGTTATTCAAAATGAAATTGAAGCCTACCATATTGCAATAAGTGGAATCATTTTAATTTCTTATTTTTTATACGAAAATTTTGTTTTGCACAACTATCATTTTTCTTTACATATTTTGAATAAAACAGTCTTCTATGGCACTTTCATTATTTTTTTAAGAATAACGTTTGTATTTTTGAGGAACGCACGTCATTTATATATAGTATTATAAGGACATTTTTTTCATTACCTAAGTAACATTTATTACTCCATACAATGCCAAAGTATTATATTCAATGCCCAATGAAAGTTGTAATAATTCTTATATTCCATATTTTGTTAAAAAACTATATATAATTTTGTCAAAAAATTATATAAAATGCCATGGTTTTCTGTAGATTGATGGCGATTTATATTTTGCTAGTAATATATATAACCTATGATAAATTTTAATTGTTGTTTATGAATTTTATAAGTAAGAGTCAATTTATCAGTAAAAATTCTACACAAATCTCTCACGGAATATTTCACAATCAATGTGAAGTTTTAATTCTGACCAGAAAAATCCTTGAAATTTCAAGGAAAACATAAATCTGTAAGAAATTTAGGAAATCCACATGATCAATTTCGCTTCACCTTCTAGATAAGAAAGCCAAATGCAGTGGGATTAAATCATTCCGGATGGATTTTAAATTAGATGAAGCAACACAAATAAGAACATTATCATCTTCCCCACAGTAAATTCTATTACGAATTAAAAATTGCTAATTGATATAGGCTTTTAAGTGAAAATAAATGGCAAGATAATATGTGCTAGTGACTTTCTGACTTGTATCTGGCAATTCAGGAAGTCAGAAAAAAAAAGGAGGAGCTTCAGTTGAGAATAAGAATGCAATTGGTTAATATATGATAATGGAATAAAAGGTGGAGTAAACATGAAGAATCTCCTAAGTACCGTGTGCAAAATTGATTAGACGAAAAGAATCGAGGCCAGCTTGTTTTTCAGAGATTAAAGGCTCATCAAAAATGACATTCTACATAAAATCTGCTGCCTTATTTCCAAAGCACGTTTCTTGGATGACAGGGCATGAATTAAACACGATAATTAAGACTTTAACCTGACCTTTAAAGTTAAAATTTTCAATGCATCATTTATTTGGAAGTAATATGTGTCTTCCATGGTCAAAAGTGTATTAAATTAGCTACTGTTTATGCCTTTTCTATCTCTATTTGTAAAATGAGGTCAGTTAGACAGATCTCGCACATAAACAGAGATAAAAAGAAGAACCAATAAGGATATGCTATAGAATTCTAACGAATGCTTCTTTGAAACCATTCTGCATCAAAAAATAATAATAAAGCAATTCCGATGATAAGAACACGATTCGGAATGATAAAAAATACATTATTCTAATCAGTGATGAATTACTTTATATGTCATGTGGCAAGCAAAGGGTTATTAACAACGACATCACGACATGCATGACAATTCGATCACGTCGACATTTTACGAAACTTCGCCTCTAACCGTTAAATGTCTCAAAGAAGAATGCAATTAGATAGCGATCCTTGAAAATGTACAGTTTCAAATTTTGCAATAAAGCCGACTTCATTTGTAAACAAAAGATATCCCACTGAAGTCGATATTTAATATGGCGAATATGAATCACGGAAAGATCTTCACAAATGGTAAAATTTATATTCAGATAAAGATTCTCTGTCCTGTTTCTTAAATACAGATTGATTTATTTATGAGTATATTGAATTTTATTTCAATAAATCAATGGAATCTATAACCTGAGAACTATGGTTTCGTTATTCGAAGAATTATCCACTCGATCTTTTATATTAGGGTCGTAAAACTTTTAGGTCTTCTGAATTTCTAAAATAGAACGTTTGACTTCTTCCCACACATTTAATTTCAACACAATAAATCATATTTTTAACGGAAGAGTTCGAAATGATTAATCAAACATTTTGAAAGCTACAAAAATAAGAAATATCGATATGTATGAAGAAAATATATAAAAATAATTGCACTTTTGAATAATCACTAGGCGGCGAACTCGAAGCATGCGCAGTAAATAAAAGTTTCACAAACGGAATGACGTAGAATTATATAAGTAATATTACCAATGAATGTTATATTTGCTTTGCTCTAGTTTAATAAGGAAAAAATATTAAGATATCGGAGAGACATAAGATAGATTCCTATAGGAAGATTACCTATTACAAAATTTCTTCACCGATATATTAGGGTGGTGGAGAGTGGTTCAAATGTCACTTGGTCATACCAAGCCCGAATGAGCGGAGCTCTTTCTAACAAAGGCAAAGGTGTGCGCCTTTCGTTGTTAACGAGCACCGTTAAGATGAAAGTACGACTTTTCTCGAACATACACGACACAACCCTTTTTTGGAGGCGGTCGAACTCATTCATACACTCATTTATCCATCCATCCGCAAGTCAGAATTTAGATCCAAGTCATAGACCGACTCATTCCCGATTCAGTACCTCCAAAGGCATAATTTGTTAAGGGAACTTGGAGGACTTAGCAATCACGCATATTTAACGTGCCCCAACTGCCATTAGCCAACACATCGGTCTTGGATGACGAGGACAGAACTCGTTACTTTGCGGTTACGAGACTGACGCTTTACCAACCAGGCTACCGTGGAAGTTAAAACTTTCTTTACTATCTAATAAGATGACACCCCCTATTTTGGGAATATTTTCTTATTTTGATTCAAATGGAATTCCATTGAATACTTGACCTATCTGTATATTCGAAGTAATTTTAATTTTGAATTATAATCGTTATGAATGGATTATATTTTTGCTTACAACCATCAAAATTCGATAAATCGATGCACGTAAGGCACTCGAACAAAACAGTTAAGCGGTTAAATATTTTGCACACCAAAAAACAATTAATTTATGAGACCTTGTGGATTTCCTAAAAAACTGCATTAAATATTTTGGACAGAAAACAATATTTACCTAAAATACGCAAAATGCATA
>JAPMOQ010062520.1:797566-834206 GCA_026543055.1 Argiope trifasciata
TATATATATTGTAATTCTTTGCCCATGTTATCGTGTGAACAGGATAGCTAGAGTAATTTTGTTTGGATTTTAATTGCCTTGGAATATGTTGTTAGGAATGAAAACATTTTAGAAGAGTTCGTAAATGCGTAAATGTCTAGCTCTAACAGGTGGAAATGATGGAGGGTTGAAATTTCCATTCCGATATACTTTCTTAATATTGGAGATAGAAGAATAAACTCAATTAGCCAAATGAGCGCCTCATTAAGATAAACAACTTCTGCATTTAAAGTTTCTCGATAACTGCAATATTTTAGAAGTTAGGGTCCGATGAGTTAATTTCACTCTGCTAATTATTTATGTAGCCGGATAATAACTCAGATGTAAAGGAATCTATCTTGCCGAGAAGGATTTTTCTTTATCGCTTTTACTTTCTCTACTCTTTTCTACATTTTTTTCTTTACTAAATCTAAGTAAATTGTAATAAATTCTAAAATATTTGGCAAAATTATGTTATTTTTAAATATAATTCATAACATTTAGTAAATAAATAAATAGTTTAAAACAGCAATCTAGCTGCTAAATTTAAATGTACACTTACATATTCCGAATCAATACATTTATTCTTAGCAAACATATTTGTTTACGAAAATCGGTATATGTAAATTTATTGAAACTTTTAAAGAAGAACATATCTGATAAGCAGCATGAACATAATATTTTCCAAAGAAGAACAGAGCCTAAGTTCAACAAAAAATTCAACTACATCATGAAGGCCGAACAAAACATTCAACAACTCAGTCCAGACTGGACAGAGAATAAAGATAAGTAATCTTTGAAAGCAATAAATAATTTTAAAAATTTAATTAAATCAGGTTTTTTTTAAGTTACGGTTATGAACTAAAATATGTCATACAAAATTTTATTGAAGTTTTGAAAGCTCAAGGGATCTCTATTTTCAAATTCTTTAAATTTTTCTAAATTGATAAAAATGACCGATAAAAGTTTATAAAAAGAGTTTTACTTTCCGAAAGAATTTTTTTTTAATTTTCATTAACAACTGAATAATTTTTTAAAAAAGATTTCTAATTTTGGTTGTGAAAAATTTGTTTTCAACCGAATTTTTTTAGAAGTTTAACAAGTGTTTTAGAAAAAGAGTAATTTCATAAGTTATATTTTTTTAATTAATATCTTAAAGGTAATTAATTAATACCTAAAACGGTAATAATACCTTTATTTTCATTTATAACATTTACAACAAGTAAAGCGTTATTTTTAATTTCTAACATATGGGAGTTTAAAAAATATCTATTTTGTGTATTTACTTTTAAATTGAAATTGCTGTCTTGAGATACTACAACCATATACATTAAACTTTTAAAATTATAATGGCTATTTAACAATCAAATATTATGTTTTCAATCTTTAATAATGAAAAAAAAATCAAAATTATACATTATCAATGACTGAAGATTAAACATTTATAAGCTAAATTATATTGTAGAGGTACGAACTAGCTGAATATTACTTTCTAATTCATTTATATCTGATTTTAAAACTTCCAATGAAAGATAATTTTATTCAGTAGCAAGTATTCAGTATTCAGCAAGTATTTATTCAGTAGCATTTCAGTATGAGTTATTAAAGCGATTAACTTTTAATTCCGGAATTATATAATTCTATCAAAAGTTTTCAAATCAATATGATGGTATCTTTACATTTTGCTCTTTTTATTTATTAAATTACCACAATCCCGACTTTAGTTCGCAAAAGAGGGATAATTACGACTTAATTTTAAAATTGAATTCAACTGAGGTTATTTTTAGAGAAGTGAACAATAACAAGTTGATGGAAAATTTGGATGCCTTCTTTCTTAAAGTTAATCTCTCGTATATCAATTAGGAAATTTTTACAGCATTTATTTCTGAAGTGTCCTACTAAAGGCAAAACTGTACCAGGATCGGGTTATCGCTTGAAATCCATTTTATGGTCGGATAAATCCAGCCAGACTTTGTTTTATACTCTGGTGATTCCAGACACTGAGTTCGCAGACGGTCAAATCATGTCTGTCATCTTGATGAAGCTCGCTATAACGGAAGGCGTCGGCAGATATGTTCCGGAAAACTTATAGTCACGAAGGCATTCGTCTTTTACCCTGGAAAACTTCCTCAGGACCAACAGAATCAGAGCTTAAGCAACCACGCTATTTGACTCTTGAGAAAACATCTGAAGAACTGTCAGTTGTCAGGAATTAGAGTTTGGTAAACAACACAGATCTTAATTTCGAGAACTTCCTTCAATCAAATGATGAAGTCTAATGTTGTTACCAATGACACTTTGCAAGCCCTCTGACAGAAAATTGTCAGCAATTTAAGCCTAAATTAGAATCCCTTATTTTTTTATGTAGCGCCAACTAGGGCCAAGAGTACGACTTAGTTACTTCATGCTTCACATTCGCTTGCACAACACCTTTTTAGAGGGGGGCACATTCATACTACTCATGGACACGACAACAACAACAGGCAGAACACAGAAGAAAAACCTTGTCAGATCCGGGACTCGAATCCTAGAAGCCCAGATCACGGTGAAAATATGCTACCCTATGCAAGAACGCAGACAACGAAGTCCAATAGAAAAGTTAAGAAAAAATCATTTGAATTGCTAAGATATGCACCTATATTTTATTGATTCAGTTCTAGAAAATTCGATTAAAAAATTAAATTTAATAACCGAATGGAATAAAGTGCCACAAAAATGACTGGGTTCATAATATGAAGCATTATTGCATCTTTTAAGGTATCCCAAAAGTGGTTTTCAGTTTCAATATATGTGCTGTCTGTCTAATGTCACGTTGTGAATGTCAAGTCATTTAACATATTCTGCTATGTGTATGAATTTCGAAATTTCAATTACTTAACGCATTCAACGAGAATTTGTAGTTCAATCAAATAAACGTTTAATTCATCGTTTAAAAATTCTTTAACCCATCGAATTTTTTTTTCTCTAATCCATGTTCAACTATAGTTTTATTTATTGCCATTCAGGAAAATATAAATATCAGAGAAGCAGGAAATAATATAATAACAATTTTTTTAAAATCGTCTGCAATTGATGTTACATTAAATCTAAATGTATGCAAATATAATAAAATATATAAAAATGCTTTAACTTCAGAAAAATCGTCTGCAAATGATGTTGCATTAAATTTAATGAAAAAATGCAAACCAAGAATGTTAGAAATTTATTTTATTATTAGCCTCCTAATAAAAACTGTTTAAACTGCTTTCTCGATGAAATCTGTTAGACTTTTAAATAGACATAATACATGCTTACAGAATGCAAGCAAAATAAAATATAATCTTAGTATCCGATATGAATTGTTTATAAGGGAAAAATTATGCGACTTTATAGAAAGTGAAATGAAAATGAACATGAGGTTTCATGTTCATAACAAATGTGGAGAAAAAAAATGAGCAATATTTTTTTATAAGTTACGCCAGTTACAAGTCAAATTTTTTGCTTCATCTGATAAATTAAAAAAAAATTTAGATGCATGATATTTCTTTCTAAGGAAAGATTTAAACTTTTTTCCTGCACTCAAAAGTGTCTTTTAAATTTGTTTTAAAACCCAGTCTTACTTAAAAATTCGCTTTTTTAAAAAAACAAATATTTTATATTATTAAATTTTCTTCCGAATGAATTTTTTTTACTACTTATGTATTTAGATATGTATTTTCACAGATATTTAGAAAAATAATAAAATAAACAAATAAATCGAATATGGAACAAATGTGTTACAACTTTTCATGATACTAAATTAATAAAAATTGCAATTCTAATATTAAAATGTAGTTCCAATATATCTAAAATCAACACCTAAATGATTGATTTTTTATTTACGAAAAGGTAAATGCATTTTTAATCTCATAAAATAAAAATTTCAACTTGTTTTATAACATTTTTCAAGAAAAATTCTAATTTCTAAAACTTAACAGCCAAATCAAACTATTTCAGTAATACTATAAATTTTTCTCTAAATTTTATACACAAATCTTTAGAATAAAACTAGACGAACCGAAAAAGCAAGTGAAAAAAAATCGGTTCCTGATCATATTTTGGCATAATCATCAAATTTAACCTGTTTAACTGAAAAATTATGCGTTGATATCGATTTTAAACTTCATAAAATAAAGATCTCCAGACATTCTAACATTTCGTGAATTTCCTCCCAAAAAAATTCACTATTATTTGCATAATTCGGTTACCTTAAATACCTCAAATAAAATCAAAAATCGATATTTGCATGAATATCGCCGAACTATCAAGTAATGACAATAAAAGTGCTTGCATTAAACTGACGGACAGCCTAAACCGAAGCATCACCCATTACATGTCATTCGATCCGCCTAAATTGAACACGTGAAGTTACATTTCGTTTGGTGTTCGAGTTTTACCCCCTGAGGGCAACTACGAAACAGATTGGTTATGAACTGTTAAGGAAGGCAGCCATGCGTGAGTCGGGGGCACTCAAACAACCTGTTGCAGAGTCATCAGAAGAACTTTATAACAATAACTATTCTAAATTACTCGGTTTTTTTTGGACGCATCCGAGAAATACCACAGAAATAATGACATTCGCAGATATAGACAGAGATAGGCAGGGAGCAGACTTACTTGTAGTCATGCCAATGTTGTTCCCAGTCTTGTGCATAATCTGCATATGTTCCATCAGTAGATCGGAACTTACGAAGCTCTTATGGCACATCGGGCAGACTTGAGCGAATGGATTCGATATCAGAGCCACGTGCTGCTGTAAAGAAAGAATGGATCATTCGTGCTCCACCAATCATAATCAAATATAAATACATGCAAATCAGATCCACCACCCTTTATATCGGGATTATATTTTCTGAAGAATTTCTTACTGAAAGCTAGCAGGAAATTATTAAATAGATGTAACTGAATTGAAATGAAAAATGTAATGGCACAGTATGCATCAAAAATATACATCGATTTAAACAAATAAGCACAAAATAGTATTCGGCAAATATACTGAAGTTCTATAGATTTCTGATTTCAACAAATACATACTAAGTATCAAGATTCTTTTGATACTTAGTCTGTTATTAAGTGAATTGAAATGCAAAATATATGGAAACAAGATTATTCTTAAATTTACATTTATTTTGAAGCATGAATGGCATTACTATATTCAAATATAAGAAAAATAATTTTGAAAGAATACTTAGAATATATCGACTTTTTATTTAAATAAAGAAAATTACTCTTCAGATGCTATTTGTCACTAATCATGTAAATTTTTTAAAGAATTTGAAAGCTATTTCCTATTTAAATTTATATGGCGGGACTGAAAAAATATTTTAAACTTATTTTTAACTTCTTATTTAAATACAAAATTTCATTCTTTATGTATGCTAAGCCCTAATTTAATACAGCAATTGAAATGCATAGTTTGATAGAAGGTTCATTGTAAAAAATAATCTTTTAAAATCGATGAGTCATTAAAAATGATGAAGACGCCAAAATGATAATTCTAATACACTGAAGAATGCTTGGAATAATTTTTAAGTTTCTATATTAAAAAAGGAAAGATTTTCTTATGTGATATTGATCATAATAAAAAAAAAGAGTTAAAATAGTTGTATCGCATGAAAAATTTTATAATTTTAAAATTTAATCCGAAAATTTAAAATTAACCCAACAGATTTTGTAGTCTTTTCGTCTGAGATAACATTAATATCGTCATTTCAATTTGTTCGTATCGTAATTTCGATTTGTTTTGACAGCGAAATAAATAAAAATTGATTATCTTTTTAGAGATTTTTAAAAAATTTCTTTAATTTAACTATTTTTTTCCGCACTTAATAATAATTTTTTTTGATAAAAAATTATTATACGGTAGTATAATAATTTTTTTATCAAAAAATTCCAAAATTAATGTTTAGATTTCAGAAAAAGGCACACATTCTGCTCTAGCTAAGTGAATTAAAGATATATTGATTTCACCGCATCAACAAACTAACAAAAACAATATTTAAACTAATAAAAATTTGATATGCAAAATTAAAATATAGGGCAATTTCCTTACATTTTGTAGCAATTTTATCATTAAACATTTTGTTATTCGAAATTACTTATTCTATAAAATACCTTCAGTGCAATCAAGAAAATATTACTTAGTCTGGAAAATTGAAACAAATATTCCAGTGTTTCCAAAGAAAAAAGTTACACATTCGAAAAGTACTAATTTATTAGAATGTAAAATATCAATAGTTTGTTATTGTTTTTATTAATTGTTAATTATTATATTATATATATATACAAACGTGGATAGATGTCTTATTTTTCACTCATAAACTAATGAAATTTTTAAAAAAAGGAGAGCCAGAGTTTCGAATTATTAATCAGAGAAATCGCACCATGATAATGTTTTAGGCTTCATATATCTGTTTTTATTTCATTTTTAAAATTGGCTCTTAAACATATGCGTATATAGTAGCGGCAGTGTTCCTATTAAAATGTGCTTAATATCACCGCAATGTGTATGAATATAAATATAATAAACAAGATAATTTTTTTTTAAAAATAAACAATATTTTGTTTAATTACTAAAATTAAGAAAAAAAATCATACAAAAATAAAATTAAGCTAGAATAAAAGGCTTAGTTTTAAATTTTTTAAAAAAAGTATAAAAGTGAATTTTGAATAATAATAAGCCTCGAGGTTACTTAGAGAGCAATGATGTTATTTTTTAAATTAATTTTTAATTAAATACCTAATTAAGATTTTGAAAAAGTCCTTCTTAACGAGCACCTAGTACTCAAGAAGTATCTACGTACCAAGTTTGATAGCTCTAAGTCCATTGGTCTGCCCTGTAGAGCGTTTTGAACATTTTTGTCATCATGCATGCCGCAATTTATGCCAGCCTATAAACATTATCATGTTAAAAAATGAACTACCAGCAAAAACACAGTTTAGCTTATGATAAAAAGCAGAAAGAAGCGACGGTTTACAAAAGCTTTGAGAAGAAAAGTCTTGAAAAATCATCATCTTCTATTAAATATTTTATTTTAAAATAAAATATTTAAAATCGAAAAATGATGAAAGAGATGCAAAGGAAAAATATTTTTGTTTCAGAAATTAATTTAAGATATTATTATTATTATTTTCTCTCTTTTAAATTACCATCTATTGTGGATATTGTAAATATGGAATGAGGCTATTCAAGTTTCGCTTTATTAATTAAAAAAAACAAACATTAAAAATGCAATTGAATAAAAAGAAAGCCTATATGTGATAAAAAATTCTAAAATATTAAAACATCGAACAAAGGATTATTAAAAAATAAAAAAAAAATTAATGCAAAAATTTTTAATTAAAAAATAATACATGTAGTTTCATGAAAATGAAACTTTTCAAAACGCTGCATTACCTATGCATTATTTTTTAGTTTAAATAAACGCGCTAAATATTTTGTAAGCATGGAACATTTATATGAAACTGTTATAAAGGAAACTTCCTTTTTTTACATTTATGGTTTAGGAAAAAAATGACCTATTTACTAAAAGATGACTAATAATAATAATAATAGAAAAGTTTCGTTTTAACTCTTCAATAACAATTTAAAGGCGATTCAAACCTGTAATCCGAAGCAATGTATCATGTTTTAGTTTGATTTCTCTATTTTCCTTCTATTTTAAAAATCTGTTTTTAATTATATTATGTACACAAAAAATGTATTTAATTATGTCGCAACGGCCATTATTTACAAAATATACCAACAAAAATAACAATGTTACAGAATATACTTAAAATTTTAAAAAAAAATTAATTTCGTAATTAAGAATTAAAGAAAAAAATTAAATGGAAATAAAAGTGTATTACTGAAAATCTTATTTTTGAAAAGTGGATTAAAATGAGTCTAAGTGCAGTAATATGTTTCAAAATTAGAGATAAAACATTAAACTTCCAATTAAATTAAAATTTTAATTTAATTTTCTTCCAATTAATTTAAAATTTTAAAAAATAGTGATCTTCTCATATCTCAGAAGAAATTACATGCTAAATTTGGAAGCTCTAGCTCTATCCGCTAAAGTGTTTTTAAAGTTTTTTAAAAATCATAGATTTGCAAGTAATAGATAGTATGTGCCGATAGACATTTAAAATATCTCTATTCATGTTTGAATAATGCTAGCGTCTTTTTTTCCTTTAAAATATAAGTAAAAAAAATCAATCAACAAACGTATTTTGAACGAATATTTGAAAACAGACTAAATAAGTATTTGTTTCTTACTGATAATCATTTTTTTTTAAATGTATATTTTTAAAAAAACTACATTATATGCATATTACATAAAAAAGAATAAAATATTTTGAAGTGCATTAAATCAGAAACTGTATTTCAAAATTACATTAGTAGAGTTAAGAAGTGGGTTAGTAAATCAGACAATTGCTTCGTGCGAATGTTCAGAAAAGACGCCAAATTTGTAGCTACTTGATAAAATATACACTGTTAAAAAGAAAAATTCACCCAGTTGCTCTAGCTCAAAAATAAATATTAGAGCCAAATTTTGGTGCTTTCTCATGAAACTAATATTGATTAAAAGTAAAAACAAAGTAAGGAAATCGCTTTAGTTCAAAAGCAAGCATAATGAAAAAGTCGCCAAATTTTGTCACTTTTTTAGATTGCAAATTTATGAAAATAAAGCATAAAGAAAGAAGCTCACTTTAATCAGAAAAGTACAAAAGTAAATATAATAAGCGAAGAGAATATAAAATTGCGCCATTTTCTGATAAAACTTTGATGAAAAGACAGAACAAAAGAAATGCTTGTTTACTTCAATCTAAAAACAAGGATAAAAATTGGAAAGGATGCCAAATTTGGCTGCTTTCTGACGAAGCAAATATTGATAAAAAGAAAGAATAAAGGAAGAAATTCACTTATTTATAAATAAAGAGTAAAGGAAGAAATTATCTTTATTCAGTTTGGTTCAAAAAAGAATATAATAATAGAAAAGCGCGTAAAATTTGTGGTTTTTCAATAAAATAATTATAAGAAGACAGGACGCCAATTTATGATTGTACAGAAAAATAAAAATGTATTTAAATTATCTACATACAAATAGCCAAAGGAGTAAAAAACACTAGAGGCCAAGATCACATGGCAAATCGGCAATGTGATTTTCGATTTGTTAGCGTTAGATTGTCAAAGCTATAAATAGATTGATAGAGCACGTTTTATTTATCTTCGATTTTATTTTATCTCTAAGGCAAGATCCTCCATTATTGCTATTAAGTTTCTGAAAATGTAGGCTATTTTGGACAAGATCCACAAATCCATATAAACAAAAGCATGAATAACTAGCTTTAATGCGACAGTGAATTTTGAACAAAAAATGGACGAAAACGTGCAACTTTTTTCATCATTAAAATATATATTTATATTCACCTGAAATAGTGTTATAAAATGTATTGTTTAACAAAATGAGTATTTGAAGGGATAAGAGAGAAAAAAAGTACATCTTAATGAATTTTCTCAAAATGATATTCCAATCCCATTTGAATATCTTTGAAATGTTCCAGGTGTCTCAATTTTTAAAGAAATTAAATGAAACGTATAATAAAGATTTCGATCAAACGTTTGAAGATAATAAGGTATATATTTTACATTTTCGACTCATTTTTAATTAGTAAAAAGCCAATTTTAGTTCAGAAAATATAAAATTCCTAATAAAAATCCAGAAAGTGTGCATAAAAATATTTATAAGAAAATAGCATTTAATTGGAATAAAAAAAACATACTCAGTTTTGTTCCAAATAAATTTACATTGGGTAAAAAAAAAAAAAAAAAAAAAAAAAAAAAAAATCCGAGTCGCCTGAAAACGTTTTGAAATTTTTAAAAATTATGTATCTTTTAAATGTTTTAAAAATTATATATTTTGTTTTAAAATCTTTTTTAATAAATTTGAAGCATTTTAACACGTTCACTGCCACTACCCTCGTTTAACATCAGGACCATCTATCTATCTTTTAACTGTAATAGGGAAGGTGTCATCTAATTACATAGACGGTTTGGTCCTAGAAAAGAACGCAATCTACGAGATTTCTCGTAGTTGGCAGTCAATGGGTTAAACCCATTTTCATCATATGAAAATATGAAAAAAAGGCCATATCACGGAAATTTTTTTATTTCTTATTTAGGTGTAAAATTGTATAAAAGTAGAAAAAAACGATTTTTGAGCCTTATTTGTTAGTAATTTTGTTCAGTGTGGTAATATTTGAAATGTGGGATGCATATAGGTATATAGTATATAATATGAGTATAGTATATATTATATTATATCTATCTAATTCTATAATACGAGGAATGGTTGCCAAGTTGAAAATTGCCCCAGAATTAATAAACACCGGTAAACTTGGGGGCCTGGAGGTTTTGGCCACGAGGAATCGATTGGCGCCGGTTTTAAAGCGCTACGGTCGAGCAGTTCGGAGTTACAGATAGGATATTTTCAAACTTTATTAGTTCTCCATAATGGCTACTTAAATTT
Organism: Argiope trifasciata; assembly: GCA_026543055.1. NCBI lineage: Eukaryota > Metazoa > Arthropoda > Arachnida > Araneae > Araneidae > Argiope > Argiope trifasciata. The sequence goes on from JAPMOQ010062520.1 coordinate 808,114, forward strand.
TCAAGCGGTAACGTGCTGCCATCTATAGCCAATATGGCGAACTAATAAAGTTTTATGTTTATGCTGTTATAGGTTTGCAATATGTTTCTTATGTATATATATATGTTCGGTTTTTCTAAATAAGTTTGTCAAAAATATTGAACTTCAACACACTTCAATCTTTACCTTTACTTTACCTTTGTATAGAATAGTTCCCTTTCCAAACTCTAACTTTGTTTAGAATAGTTTACAATGGTGCACTTTAACCGGTTATCTTTTCACCAATGGTTTCACAAATTTTCTTATGGCATGTATTGTTTTGATAAATCACAATTGAAAATTTAAATCTTCGAGTTAGCTTCGATAACCTGTTTTCTCCGAGCGGAGCTCGGTCACCCGCTGGTGCATATAATATGATATATATTATATGCTATGCATATAATATGATATATACTATACTTTATAATACTATATGATATATACTATACTTTATGATACTATATGATATATACTATGCATAGCATATAATATGATGCAGCGTATATATATACGCTCCAGCGATAATAACCGGGAAAATTGAGCGTATATATACGCTAATGACGCAAATGGGTTAGTATATATGCATACAAAATTTCATAATGCAAACTGAATAATTCCAAAAAGTGAAAAATAGAGTTCACTGACCCTCTTAAATGAAAAGAATACAAAATAAATTATTGTGAATAATTTGGACGTCAGCATATTCTGTCTAAATGTGAAGTTTTGCCTTATGTCATTGGAGCGCCATCTTTGTATTTTTCTTCATTCGGATGATATTTCTGCTCGGATATTCAAATTCTTTCATTGCTATCTATTTTCTTTAAAAGTTAATTAAACGAATTTTCAATCGCTTTGTATATTTCAAATCAAAAGAATAGGAAACTTTAATAATTAAATTATAATTAATTTTAAATTTATAATAATGTAGTAAATAAAGCAATATTTTTTCGGCATATACATATTTTATAAAATTATACAAACATTACTTTAAGAAATTATAAAATAAAAATCCTTCATACAAACAAAGTAAAAAAAAAAAAAGTTCTTTAAAGTAAAAATTTATTATTTTTTTTCCCGAAATAATTATATTATGAAATAATTAATTTGTTTTCGTTAGCGAAATAAAAACTAATTATTTTTGAAAAATTATTTTACCGAATCGATGAAGCATTAAATATTTAAGCATAACAAACTGGAAAGTTTTAAAATCTGATAAAGTAAACTAAAGTTTTGATTAATTTTAAGCTATTTATGACCTAAATAATGCCGCCATCTAATTCCTCTTTAAATTAATCATTATATGGCTATAAAAATTCTGTTTGGATTATCCTTAATAAAACTTCGACTAAAGTTTTTTGTGAAAAAAAAAAAAAAGCACACAGCAAATACCTGTTATTTTGAAACTTAATTAGAACAAAAAAATATGATTTTGAATTAATATTTTGAAAAGCTGTTCTTAAAAACTAGCAGTTATCTAGAAAAGGTAAATTAAAAAAAATTAATCAAGGATTAAAACGCTAAAATATCTTTTAACATTTTTAACCGAAATTTTATTTAATAACAAATAAGAAATTGCCCTTTAATTAAAAAATACGCATGATAATTTTGTACTTAAACACAATTAACCTATGATTTATATAGGACACCAAATATTTTATTTAATATGGTCAACAAATGCCAAAAAACATTTAAGGTGGGTTCAGACGAGGCTTATTATTGTCCGCAATAGAAGATCACGCCTACTTCCGGAAAATCACGTGACCACAACGGGACAATGGCAAATGATTGTCCCGTCGGGACAAACGTTGTCCGCGTTGTCTCAAGCGTTCACACAGGGGACAATGCCGGGACAACAGCAGAGAGACAATGCTTGCGGACAATAAAAAGCCTTGTGTGAACCCACCTTTACATAAAATTTGAATAACTAAAGAAAAAAATTACATAAATAAAAGTATGCAAATATCGAATACATTTCTTATTGATGCAACTATAGACAGCAAGCATACTGTAGCCTACTTGTTATCTTGTGTTCATGTTAAAGCAGTAGAAAAGATATAAATTTGTATTTGAAAGGGTGTCCCAAAATTAACCCAAGATTTGAGTTTGCCACCATTCACTCAGTAAAATGCCGGCAATCCTATTAAAAAACATTTGACAGTTGATAGTTTAGGTTTAGTAAAGACGGAACATTGTACGTTAGAACAACGCGTATTCATTGTTAAATAATATTTCAAAAATAATGAAAGTCTGGAGTCTACTGTTCAAAAATTTGTGATCTGAACCCCTACATCGTGTGATTTGATACAATTTGATTTCTTTTTATGATATTATTTGAAATCAATGGTCTATGACAACAAGCCCACAAGTGAGTGTGCATTGAAGGAGGAAACTAGACGCTGCATCTATAAAATTCAGCAAAATGGTCAAGTAAAAATTTGACAAAAGAGACCGTGCGTATCAACAAACCCGTGGAGGCCGTTTGCCCTATGTGTTATTTTATACATAACCTAATTTTGTATACTTAACGATTCAATAAAAAAAAATTAAAAGAGACTTAAACTGTGTTTTTTATTTAATTGAAATCGTGTTTGCACGTATTGTATAACGCTCCATTTTTACTAACTCTAAACTATCACCAGTCAAATGGATTTTTTAATAGAGTTTTCAAAATTTTACAGCATAAATGGTGGCAAATTCAAATTTTGCTTTATTTTTGGGACACCCTTTATTAATTTGTATATCGTTCCCGTGATTTGGGTGTATCCTTTTATCTTATTTAATACCATGACAAATAGTTCTCTATATCACTCTATCCTGCACCTGGAACACTTCTAGGGCTAAGATAGAGATTAAGGTTTTAATAAATAATTTCAGAAACACTTTAATAACTTTTGAATTTTTTTCATTAGTTTTATTTCCCAGTATCTTATGTCTTCAATGATAGTATGAGGATACATTTTAAAGCCTTTAATTTCCGTTATACATTATTAAAATAGATTCAATAAAAAATGTTACATTTAAAAAGTATTTTAAAAATGGATTTTATTTATTTTTTTGAAGATTGAATAACAAAAGTTGTGTTTAGTGTTATTAATCACGCACTAAACGTTTATTAATTGTTGTTGTCGTTGATGGCACTTGTCATAGAAAAGCCCGCTTGATTAAGTTAGCGAATTTAAGCCAAAGTTTTTACATCGCTTGTTTTGAAACAGCGCCATCTATTGCGCACTATTTAGCAATTCATTCATCACATTAGCGAGGGGTTCATTCACACGTCTCTCAGAACACTGATGAAGAAATGCCGTGCCGCCCGGGACGCTCTGCTTCTAAGCTAGGACGTTGGCATATTTGTTAATACACCTCAAAAGTCTAATTTCGGAGAAAACACAAAATATATTTTTATTTAATATTTTTAATTTCTTGACCGTTTATTTTTTGAAGTTCAATCTTTTGGAATTTACAGTCATCTTTATATTTGGCTCATACATCTTTTTTGGAGTAATTTAAATATTTAAAGACAATTTTTTCAGATTCTAAATTTTGGTAAATCTTTCTTACAAAATAACCCCTCATAAATCAAAATCTGATGTAAAATTTGTATTCAAATTTATTATAACAATTTTCCAACGTGTTTTTCAGTTTCCGATCTACAGAATTCATGGTTTGTTCATTTGGAAAACTTTTACAATTGCCTTATTGCGTCACAATTAAAAAAAAAAGCCTCACTCGAAGTCAAATATTTAAAGATTGGATAAAAATAAATTTTATTTCTTGCTTCAGGGACTAGATGATATATTAAGTTAATCGCAAGATTTCGAATATATCATTTAATATATTTCTAAACTAAGAGGTTTTTGCTTCGTACCTATTTTTAGCCTTCCCCTAACCCCCCAAAATCAACTGAAATCTTTTTTTGCAATTTTCAAAAATTGGTATGTTATAAAAGATATACTTTGTAACATGGGTGTCTTTTTTCAATAAATTTTTTGAAAAAACCCTCAAAAATAATACAATTGTATAATTTTTTAAAAAAAAGTTATTTCGAATGCAAGTATACATCCTAATTATTTAATTTAAATAATAATTTTTTAAATTATTATTATTAACAGTGTATTTTTTAAGCTGCTTACTGTTTTAATATTAGCTATATTTTATTTATTATTTATCTGTCAGATATTCTTCATTTTTATTAACTATAATAAATCTAACTATTATATATAAATACTAAATATAACGACAATAACTAAAATAAATATATATCTTCTTCTTCATGAGCAGAGCATCCTCTTGCAGACATATAGTTAACTATAAGAAATAAATTATACTCACTATTTTTTTTCATAAAAACTTTTAAATTGATGAAGATTACTAGTAGAATATATTAACAATGAAATTCAAGAATAAACTATTACAACGTAAATGCATCATTTAAATAATTTCCCAAGCTTATTCAAAACCCTATATTATGACACACGATTTTCAAACCCAAAGAGCGTAAAGACCTCATTAAAACTCAAAGAAATGAAACATAAGGGGAGAGGAGAGGAACAGATTTTACATTTTTGAATTTACAATAACTTTTCAAAATTTATTTTTTCAAATTCATTCGTCTAAAACGTCTACAAACCAAGTCATTTATTGTGAGAAAAATTCGTCCCGCGACGCGCAGAATACCAACGGTGCCGTCGTCAGAAAATAGAACATGGCGATGAACCGCGATAGACTGACAGAAAGACAGACACAGACGACGTTTATCTTGCTTATCAATTCGACGTGATATGGTTAATAAAAGCAGGATTGAGTAGTTGTAGTTAATTCGTCATGCCAAGGTTAACCAGTGGCCTCGTTAGAATCAAGATGGTTAAAGAATAGTTAAGGGATGCAGAACCGGAAGAAAGTGAATCCACCAATGGGGTGTCAGATTTAGAGATGCCGGATTTCGCATTTCACGTCATATATGCAAATGCATTGATAGTACTTAAAAAATGATAGTTGTTAACTAAGTCTTTTCAAAAATTGTCAATTCACTGTTAGTGTTCATTATTAATCAGTTCGTATGCTAGTAAACAACAATAGTTTAAAATAGCGTCTGATTTCTAAAAAAAGAAATGTGTGATTAAAAAAAATCTCTTCACATCTTGAAAATTTATAAGTATATGATAGTAGTTGTTTTCAATAAATAATTAAGAAATAAAAGAAATAATTTTTTAAATAATATTTATTGATTTAATATTATTTAAATAAGATTGATTTAAAATAGCGTCTGATTTCTAAAAGAAGAAATGTGCGATTATAAAACATTTCATCACATCTTAAAAATTAATAAGTATATGATAGTAGTTGTTTTCAATCAATATTTAAGAAATAAAAGAAATGATTATTTAAATAATATTTATTGATTTAATATTATTTGAATAAGATTGATTTAAAATAGCGTCTGATTTCTAAAAGAAATGCGCGATTAAAAAAAAATCTCTTCACATCTTAAAAATTTATAAGTATACGATAGCAGTTGTTTGACATAAATAGTTAAGAAATAAAAGAAATAATTATTTAAATAATATTTATCGATTTAACATTATTTAAATAAGATTAATAAAGCAGAATCAGTGATTCCATACAAATTCCCAACTCTAGGCACACGAAATTCACAATCACAAATTTTTAGAGCAATCGGTGTGGAACTAGAATGAATTATTTAATAATTTTAGCCCGCTTTAAAAATGTGGTATATTAAAGAAGAATGTTATTTAAAAAAAATGTTGAGCTAATTTATTTGTTGTGTGTGAAATTTTAGAATCGATTTTAAACTAACTTCCCGATAAGCTATATTCAGAGACAAAATTTATAGAGAACGGACAAAAAAGCGAATAAGTATTGCATTGTCATTCAGTTCAGAACTATAATTAAAGCTTTAGATTTCTTGCTCATTGAAAAGCCAGTTTAAAATTGATTGTAAAATTTGTACCGTACAGCAAACAAACTGTCAGATAGACAGAAAAAAAGCGACTTAATTTTGCTCTGACATCCGATTTTGAACTTTGTTTCAAGACTCTACCTCATCAGGATATTATTAGATAGGTTTAAAACTGATAGCAAAATTTCTGCCAAATAAACAAAGAAAGCGAATTGCTATTACATAATAATAATCCAGTTCTGAATTTTATTTAAATTTCAAGATTTGAGGCCATCTGGGAGTTATTCAATTAATTTAATTTTATTTATTGATAGAGTTAATTTAGTTTAATATCGATCTAATTTTCTATGATGCTATATGTATGCAACCAATATCTTCGAAATTTTGAAGCAGAATGAAAAAATAGTAATGCTAGCCTGCTTAAGATAATTGCTAAACTGTTAGTAATAAGATGAATCCTCAGTGGTAACATAGAAATGTAAGATGTGAAACATTTCTTCACACTTTAAAATAACTTTTACATACAATAAATAATTAATTGTACATATAAAATTTTCTTAGTTCTAAATAATTAATACAAATACAAAAGCTTGGGAAATAACAGAAATGAAAATTGAAAAAGTTACTAAGCATGTAATTTATTTGAATACATTCTCTGTCAATACATAGTTTCAATTCATCGATTATAGTTAGTTTAAAACTTTAAACATCATATTTTATAGGTAATAAAGGAAATAAGCCTATCAAAAGTAAGGTAATGCAAATGAATAAAGCATCCCGCAAAACAACTGGTCGACAAAGACTGCTAGTGTTACAGAAATCTTTTCGCTGTGTGGGAAATTTTTGAATTTATAATAATTGTTTTCCCAACTTCAACAAGTATTCGATGGCAAGCAGAAGTCCCGTTTGAAAATAATATAAAATTAATATGTATGTATAAATGTAGTAAAAATTAAAAGTTGGATAGATATGTAACTTTTGAAACATGGAGTCAATATTAAATAGTTAATTAATAATGAATTGGTCCCATATTTTTAGATGGGAAACATTATCAGACGAATTTAAGCAAGTTCAGACATGTTTCTAATTTTAGCCTGAAAATTATTGCGATGAACCAAAGATTGCTTTAGCAACTGTGATTGGCAAAATTAGTTATTTGCCTGTTGGAGGGTTTCCTCTATTTGAGATACAAATGCGGTCTAGTTTCTCGATTACTTTACAGGAAAGAAGCAAAATATTATAAATTTGAAATAAATCATTCTGTCTTGAATGTTACGGAGTTTATCCCATTCACAAGATTTTATTCTATATTGTCCATTCATCTCATGGATTTGACTCGATACTTTTTCTTTAATTTTCGAAATTGAATTTTGTCTATACTATTACAACAAGGAGCTAATAGTTTAGAGAAATTTTGTTTCTTTATTTTGATCGAAGCTTTGAGAAGTTTGAAATGTAGACTTCGAGGAAGTTGTCAGCAAGTAATATATGGAACAAAAAAATTCTCCTTATAAGCGACTTCAACAGATAAATATATGGTGCTTTATTTAACAGACATTTATAGGTCTTTTTGACAATACTGGTCAATAACAGCTATTATACGCAATGGCTACCTATTGGGCAGTAATTTGAAGCAAACAAAATCGTTTATATTGGACTTCCAAAATGTTTTAATATAATCCAGCACACACAAAAAGAAAGTATTCATTATATCCATGAACACTACACGTAAAAATCAACAAACATGCGAATATGATTTCATATTGCGGCCTTTATTTTTTAAATATAACTTAATTTACGGTAGTTGAAACAGATTTGGTTAAAATGCGCGCAGCCGCATTTTTAAAAGTCATTCAACAATGATGTTATCACTAATTTTTTTCATCGAAAGATTTTAAGAACTAAAATATAACCACATATTTATATTCATTCAGGGAACAATTCATCTAATCAAAATTAAACGGCCCTAGATTTTGGGCCGACTGAATAATCCTCATAAGCAAGTTTCAAGTTATTTTCATTTCAAGAGACTAAAATTAGCATCTTTCAAATCTATTGTGGTTGTTGTTTCTTATGGCATTTGCCAATGGACAAGTCCGCAGTTATGACGATAGCGATTTAAGCCGATAGGGTGCATCTCTTGTTTTTTAGTAGCGCCAACTAGGAACAAGAGTATGGCATTGCCACTCACGCATCACTCATTTGTTCCCAGAACCCTTTTTTACAAGAAAGCATTTTCACAGATAAATTTGGGGAAGTCCAACCATGCCCGAAACGGAAGCCCAGATCACGGGGAAGACGCGTTATCCCTACGCCAGGACGTCAGCTATTTCAGTATAAAAATTTATTAAGTGCTTTTTTTAATATTACAGTAAAATGAAATCTTACTTTTTAAACTTGAAGAACATTAAATGATCTATAATATTTTTTTCACGAAAAAAATTAATCATCTAACAACTGAATAGTTTTTGTTACATAACAAATCTGACTTGCTTAACTTACTTACTCTGACTTAACTTCTGATTGTTTTGGTTAGAAATTTTTTCCAAAAATGAAATTAATATAGTCTATTTATCTAATATTAACGTTGAGTAACATTTATTAGTTTGATACAAACAATTCGGTTGTGGTTTCTTTAGTAGGTTTTTTAAGGAATTTTCAGCTATAAAATTGGTTCATGATTAATTGTTTCATATATAAAGCAAAGAATTTTTTATATATTTCCAATTTATGCAGTGTTTACATTTATACGTTGTTTCATCACATTCGTAGCCATTGTAATGATAACGCATTTCTTTCATATGCAGTAAAAGTCACAAATCTTCGATAATGCGTTTTTTCTGCTATGCGTTTTTAGACTAATTAAGAAAAACATGTGATATCGATATAACATTGATATATTAAAAGACAAATTATCAAGTACTAATTTATGGAATAATGAAAATGAATCTGAAAAACTTATTATATTTTCCTTTTTAAATGACCCTAGAAAAACATCGAATTGATTTGTTATTGGGGCATTAGGAGAAAAAGTCAATGAATTCAATTTCATTCACAATGCTGTATTTAATATTTAGAGATACTAACAGATCAGACGACGAATTAAAATTTATTTCAACAAAACAATTATATGCTTGCATATAACAGCTATAAAGTAAAAAATGTATAATTAATATTCTTTATAGTTGGGTATTTTTCATATTTATGTTAAATGTTTAATTTTAAAGTTTAAATATTTTTATCAACATTAAGTTATACTATATAAATACCGTACAATAATAAGTCTCAGCATAAATTGTACTATTATAATTATTTCAAAAACATCTCTTTGAAATGAATTACCATCATTAGCATTAAATTCTTAACGATCAAAAAAGCTTATTAAAATATTTATAGTATACCTCTTTATTTGTATGTCGCTGTCCGTTATTCCCTTTAAAGATATATAAACAATATTTTATAGATTGTAATTAATTTCAATTTCACACAATTTTTACAAACACTGCTATTAATAGATTCTTATGATTATTGCAACAGACATTTAATTCCGATTTGGTGCAATTGCTGTCAAAATTCAAATAAAATATAATCCAAAAATATCATCCGCATGTTCCTAATTTTTGTATATCTTATCCTAATCCTATTTCTTTGAATGCTCTGAGTCAGTTGGACTGAGTAATTTTGTAATTTTTGAAAACCGCAAAAAGTCTAGGCATTGAATGTAGCGTCTGCTTTTATCTTCGAAGAGATCCAAATGCCTTTTCAATTGAAGCATTTTTAGCCCATGCATTGTTTGTTACTACAGGTTCTATATACTTGAAGTGTTCTAAGATACGCTTGGAGAATTTTTGATTTTCCTAACTGTCAGTATCTCAAATTTCTTGCAAGACCTTTACCAAGGACTTCTTTCAAAGCAGGAGGAGTGGTTTCCCCAAAATGTTCTCGCATACTCTCTAACTGTCGTGCCAGATAACGCCTTGCATAATACTGGCATACTAGTATTGTGCGAAATATTTTTTGGCCTAAGTTTGGCATTTTTACTAACTCTATCGCAATGGTGCGTAAACTATTTTCATTTTTGACCCCCTTGTTTTGTGTTAAATTTTGTCGCAATGCCTGGAACTTTTGCTTAATCACCAAAGAAGGTACAGAAATGCTTTCTGAAATTTTCTCTTACGGGATGTTTTTAAGAGTGTCGTGGCGTCATCGGTTGAAATAACGCCTTTTTAAAATAACGCATCAAACTTAAAAACCTTAAAAATTTTATAAAAGTTGTAACATCATAAAAATTAGTTAATAAATCAACACAATTTTTTTTTGAAACAATGCTTTAGTTATGCATATGAATATGAATTATGCACATGAGTAATTTATGCATAATGGGGCTTTGATGCCCTTTGACAGTGATTGAGAATATCATGTTCTCAAAATAATAATTATTGGTTTCTTCGCTTGTATTATTTCAGTTCTTTGAAATGAATAATTGTAGATTTTCAATAAATCTGAATTTCTTCGTATTTAGCGACCTTCCAAAATTTTCTCGCGATCTTCTGGTTTGCGCGCCACTGATCTATCGTATCATCTTTGGCGAATTATTTGGCGATCAATTCCTAGCATGCCGTTAAAAGTATCCGAAAATTGAATTTGTGTTTAGAAACGTTTTTCTCAATCGATTCAAACAAAGATTTGACACAAAACACACACTTTTAGTCGTAAACCCTCATACCAAATTTGATATATTTTAATTCCGTTTTTGAATTATTGCACTAAAATTCTTCTGAAAATACAGACAGGTAGACGGTCAACACTTTGTTGTATTTAGCTTAAAATTTGATAGGTATCTGCACTATAGATGTTAAATATGTGTTCCGAATCTTATTTATCTAGCTATTTTCGTTTTATGATTATCGCGTTGACTTATAATTAAACAACCGGACAGACGTATTTCCTCCGAATAGATTACAGAAAATTTAATAGAAATTTGCAATTATGGTGAAGAAAATGTACACCAAATTTCAACCGTTTAGGCCAAAGCGCTTTTGAGCTATCTTTGTCACACACAGACATTTTTCAAAAATGTGTTTTCCGAACTTAAGTTCTGAAACTTTGAGATTCGTCAAAAACTCGAATTTTGAATTTTTTGACGTTTACTATAATTTCTCCACACTACGCATACGAGTAAGCAAAAAAAATCAGTCAACTTCTGATGTGAAGTAACACTTTTTGTTCAGTGAGTCGATTTGAATTTGGAGCACACTTTTTAGTTACATCGGATATTGAATGATTAGAGTAGCCACCTACTTCATTAAAACGAATGTTATTTTTTTATATTATTGCTCGAAAAAATCAGTAAAAAAATTAAAAGTAGATCCGTAAAACTTAAAGTCGGAAATATAATATGCTTATGCTTTAAGTTAGATTCAAACTATAATTAATTTATTTAATAAATTGCTCTACACTATATAATAGAGACAAACTACACATGAAACAATGTAATTAATATAATAAAGCTTTTAATATATAAATACAGCTATTAAAACTATAAAAAATATTGTTTTAAATGTAAATATTTTATTAAAATTAGAGAAAAAATTGGGCAGATATAAGAAATACTAAAAAGTTTAATTAAAAATTTTTAACGTAGTGTAAATTTTTTTAATTTTAAATAGGTGTAAAATGGTTTTTGACTAATAACATGCTTCGAAATACATAAGGTCAAAGTAAAATTAATGATTCATTTTAATTTAAACTTAACTGTAAATGTATGTTTCGGAATTTTTCTGTTTAGTCACAATTCTGTATACAGAAACAACTCTAATAGTTCTGTGGAGAATACTAAAAACAGTTTTTAGTATGTAGAACGACATTCATAGGAAAAAGTGCTTTATAGAACGACATTCATAAGAACAGCTTAACTCTAAATTAAATAACAGCTACTTAAAAGTCTTCAATATACCTAACACTTAAAAAGTAAAAACATGCCCAATTTGGTACCTCTAGATTCAATCAGAGCAATTTGAACGAATTTTGTACCAAGCGACATGTATGTTGCAATTATTTCATAGTGTTTGTGAGTTCTGAAGTAACTTTTTCTAATGGCCCAAGAAAAAAATATAGATATTTGTTATTTTCCTTTCCCAATTACAGAGAAATTTTATCCACAAATCAATGAATAAATAATGTTTGCAACTTAAAAGTTTGAATGGTTTTTTTTAGAAATGATTTTCTGAAGGCAGTTACAACTAGTTATTACACTTGACAAACTATGTAGAATGACGCGGGGAATTAGGTTTAATTTTCTTGAGTCAATTTTATATTATTCTTGATAAACTATATAGAATGACGTGTAGGAATAAAAGAAATTTTCACAAGATAGTTGTAAGTAGTTATGATATTCTTAATAAATTATGCAGAATGACGTGGTGATATTTTATCATTTTAAACAGAAAAAGATAAAAAATACAAGTATTTTGGTGATACGCATTAAAAATATAATCGCATATTTGAAAATACAACTAGAAGTATCATTTTTCCTAGTGAATCTTTTCTAATCATGATCAACAATTCCATTTTGAAAATGCTGATTAAAAAGTTAAACGTAAAATATCCGTTTACGCCCACAGATTTAAAGCACTTTTTTCTATGAATGTCGTTCTATATACTAAAAACTGTTTTTAGTATTCTCCACAAAACTATTAGAGTTGTTTCTGTATACAAAATTGTGACTAAACAGAAAAATTCCAAAACATACATTTTTTTTAAATACCTTACATTCGTCTCAGCAATCGAAAAATATAAAAAAAGATGTTGAACAAAAAAAATGTTGGTGATATTTTTACATTTCCGAAATTAAAACAAACAGCAATAAATGGAAAATTTCAAACTTATGCTTAAGATTAAAGAAAAAAACACAAAAATATTTGAAGAAAAGTACGAAAATTAACAACTATATATAAAAGAAAAATATGTAGACCTTAGAAAAATAAACTATCACAATCATAGTTTACATAAGTAAATTTTGTTTAAAGACTTTAAGTATCCAAAATCTTAACTCCCAACTGAAAACATTTTTTATTTAACGTGTATTGCTTGTAATATTTATTATTGGATAGATATATGGTACTCAAATTTACTTAAAATATTTAAATTAACTTTATATATCTAATTCCATTTAGTTAAATAAATAGTCAGATTTTTTAAATAATGTCTTTGATCGTTTACAGTCCATAAGCGAATTCTAGATGTTAGATGCATCAAATCCTTTTTTAAAAAAGAATAACAATATATATAAAAACAGTGTAGACTTTAGAAAAATAAACTAAAATGATTGCAATCACAGCTTACATACATAAGTTTAGTTTAAAGATTCTGTATTCAAAATATATTCAATTAATGACAAAATTTTAAGCTCTGAAGTAAAAACAATTCCTGTTCTTATTTAAAGTTTATTGATTATAATATTTATTTTTAGACAGATATAAATTATTCATATTTATATTAAAATATTTAAATTAATGTTATAATTCAAATTGTGTTTAATTAAATAAATGATAAGATTTATTGAATATAAGTCCTCAATATTTCACGGTCCAAAAGCGAATTCCAAATGTTAATTTAATAGATCAATTTTTTTATAAAAAGAATTACAATATATAAAAAAAACATTGTAGACCTTAAAAAAATAAACTAAAACCTCAACGGCCGTGGTTTACATGATTAAGTTTAGTCTAAAAATTCAGCATCCAAAACATATTCAATTAATGGTAAAATTTTACGCACCAAATTGAAAAGAATTCCCGTCTTTATTTAATGTGCATTGATAAAAATATTCATTACTGAACAAGTTTAAACTTTCAAAATTTATATGAATTAAAGAGTTAAATTAATATTATATTTAAAATATCGCTTAGTTAAATAAATGTTCAGATTTTTTTTTACCAAAGTTCTTGACAGCCTACAGTCTACAAGCAAATGTTAAGATAGACCAAATTTTTTAAAAATAATATTTTTATAAATTTCAGACACAATGAAGTATTTAATTAATGTTTTTATAAAATCAAAAGGAGATAAAATATCATAAATAATATATTTTACGGCAATCATTACTTCTTCATCAGGTTAATTCAGTTTTATAGTATTACGATTAACATAAAGTATATAAAATTTAAGAATGCGAATAGCTCTAAAAGTTAATTTTGCAAAAAACTTAATTAATTGTGTTACATTTTGATCTATGGAATATTCAATAGAAACAATTTTCAAATAGAAGTTTTGTAAAAATTCAAATCTTCAGTTACAGCTGAATTTTTTTTAACATAAGTTTATTTCGGTTCATCTGGGAAATTCGATAACGGTTCGTCAAAAATTGTGGTAGATAATTCACGTTTATTTCATTTTCAATTAAAATTAACTTTTTTAAATCAAAATTTCAAATTAAAATCTAATATCAGATACCTCCGTAATCAAAGATGTTTGGACATTTTCTTAGTTAATAAACCATTTAATTTCAGCGGAGAAGAATTCGTAAACATTTTTTACAAGAGTTTTTCCAACGCGAAACATAATTACAAGATTTAAATAAATTGTTCTAAAAAATAGTTCCTAAAACATTTTACATTTTTTTTGGTTATTTAAAATAACCTGACTTTTGAGAGAAAAGTATTATTCTACCTTAAATAAATTTATAAAAAAGAAAATAAAGCATTAATAACTGAGAAGAAAATAGTAAATACAGTTAAATAATATCTGTTTGCAAAAAAAATAATAATAAAATGTGCATTTAAGATTTCCAGAATTAGTTATAAATCATATATTGAATAATCAACCTTACGTAATTATTTACAAATTCAATATCCTTGTAGTTGACCCTACTTAAAATCGAAATATGCGTTTTAGAAACCTTTATTCAAAAATAAACTAATAATAAATAGTTGTGCAATTATTGTATAAAGATTTCAGCTATGAATTTGGAACATTTTCAAGCTACTTGTTATGTCTGTATAAAAATAAGAAAACAAAATAAGAAACTGCTACATCAGAAAGAAAAATAAATACATATAAGAATATCTAGTTTTCAAATTTTTATATATTCCAAAACTGAAGTTTTTATTTATTTTTAATATTAGAAGAATCCGATAGTAGAATTAGTTTTTAATGGTTCATAAATCAAAACCATAAGAGCGCGCCCCCACTTAGTAAACTGAAGCCTCCACTTTGCGTGCAACTTAAAGAATTTTTTTTCAAAAAATAATTTAACAGTCATAACTCTAGCATTATGTTACATAAATATAAAAACAAACAACAGCCACAAAAGCTTCTATCTGTGCAGAGTTAAATCTAAAATGTGTGTCCTTTGAAACCAGTAATTAACTAGATAGATAATTCTGATAAAGAATATTCGATTTAATGGCTAAGTGTTTTACAGAATAGGTGAGAGTTTTTCACCTCACATATATCAAGAAAACCTGCACAAACAACCCTCACATTCAAGCATTAGGAGATAGTCTTCAAAACGAGACAGTATTCGAGACAGTCAGATCAGTGAACTCTGGTGGCTTCTTCAATAGAGGGATATTACAAAGTGCGATCTACAACACATTTCTGATCTGGAGAGGGGGGAGGGAGATGGAACAGGGTGTACTAATGACCCTGCCAGATCAAATACTTCGTATGCAGATAGTATACTCGACCACAAACAGTATCTTAACTTTTTGGTAGGTACCCCATCCATAACACCCTAGTGAGATGAAAACAAGAGCTGGCGCATGTTTCTTGTTTACGTCGCATGTGCGGCATTTTGGAACGATGACGTTGACCACACCTCGGTCTCTGTTCCTACAGTTTTGAGACAGTGTCTAGACAGTAGATGAACTACAAATTGATAAATAGAAACGAGGCCGTCGTTCTTGCTAGAGACTTTGGAGGAAATCGTGCGCAAGGCTGTAAGGAAATTTGCCACGGAGGGCAACTGGAAGACATTGCCTACCTTGACAGCAATCCTGTTTGTTCTCATGCGGGGAGGTGGAGAGACAAGTTTGTTAAGTATTCTTTTATACCTAAACAGATCATGTGTCTTGTGAGGGAAGGAGAATGGGCCTTCCTGTTTTTTCGAAAATATTTGGCACTTTTACAACGAAAGAACAAAGAGTGGAAAGATTGGACTATCTACACCCAAGAACTAGCTGAAAAAATAATTAAAACTCATTTGTATGTATTCTAAACGTCGAAGTGAAGATTGTGAGTGTTGGGAAATGAAATATAGTTGTTTTCTTCAAGGATAAAAAATATTTTAATCAAAAAAGGTGGAAACAAATTATTTTCATTTTCAAATGATGAAATATCATAAATTGACATAAATAATCCGGAATTTGCAGTAGAATTAATGATGTAATTCAGTATTAGTTGTATTTTTGGAGCCGAATCAGCTGTATATAAAATAAAAATATCGGACAATTTTAAATTTTTAAAATCTAAAAATTTAAGGACTTCAGAAAAATTCACGACACTTTTTAAATAAAATAAATAACTTTTAATAGTTGGAAAGGAAATTACACATTTAAAATTTTGCTTCTTCAGCAGGATTTTGTGTGAAAGAACTGTATACATTTTTCTAGAAGTGGCGACAACATTCTGGTAAAATTTCTTTTTTTATATTTTAACCGTGATATTTTTTTGTCCATTTATAAAACAAAAAAGTAATTTCTAAAGATTACTGGAAAATATCTATTTAAAAATAATTATTATTTTAATATTGTGCTGATAAGGGAACAAAAATTTTAAAAATAACTACAAAAAAAATCCGAAAATTCAAGGAATTATGAGAAATTTATGACACTTCTAAAATAAAATAACTTTTACTAGTTGACAAGGAAATTTAACAATTAAAATGTTGATTTTCAACAGAATTTGAATAGAATTGAGTAAGTTGCTCTAACAGTGGTTGGCAACATTTTAGTTAAAATTTTGAAACAATTTTTATCCGTAAGACTTTTTTTGTTTTATTTTGAAACAGAATAAATAATTTCGCAAGACTACTCAAACAATATCTGTTTAAAAATAATAATTCTTTTAATATTTTGTTAATAAAGGAATAAAAATTATAAAAAATATCAAAAAATTTGAAAATTTAAGGACTTTAGAAAAATTTATGACTTTTTAAATAAAATAAACTTTTAGTAGTTGGAAATGAAATTTTACAGTTAAAATTTGCTTTTTCAACAGGATTTTATTTTAAAGAACTTTGTAAATTTCTCTAGAAGAGGTGGCATCATTTTGGTTTAATTCATTTTTTATATATTTTACAGTGATAATTTTTTTGTTTATTTTTAAAACAGAATAAGTAATGGCGAAAGATTACTGAAAGAATATTTGATTAAAATTAATAATTATTTTAATATTTTATTGATAAGGTAACAAGGATTTAAATAATAATGATCTCTTATTATTCTTATTCTTAAAGTATTCTTTGCATTACAACGGTTTTATTTTTAAAATCATACGTTTAAAATTAATTACGGGTACTTAAAGGGTCAAATATTTTCAAAATTTAAATATTTTACTTTATTGAATTTTTCCTGTATTCAAGCTTTTAAACGCTATTTTTTTAATTACAAATTGTCATTTTAAACAACAAGATTCTCAAATGAAATTAAAAATCGATATATTATAGAACAATTATTCAATCACGAGCAAAAGCGGTGGAAATAAAGATCCAAGTTCAATCATAATCTTTTTTAAATGTATTATTTTTATTGATAACTAAAATTGTATAAACTCAGAATTTTTGTTTCAACAGACGTTCTAAATAATAAAAAAGACTAAAGGCGACAGATGTTCAGATATCATGAAATAAAAAAGTTAGTACTGGAAAAAATTTGAATTTTAATGCATTGCCAATTTAGCAAAAAGTCTGAGCAGGTGTTAAATATCTATTAAACTGAAGGACAGATTAAAAAACGACATCTGCTAACCATACCGACATTTAAAAAAAGATCCCATCTAGCAAACGTAATAACTATTGGATAAAGAAAAAATATTTAAAAAATAAATTAGCATTCATAGATAGTTTTTAGTTTTGAATATTTTTAGTAGAAATTTTTTTAGTAAATAATTTATTGGAAGTAAGCGGTAAACACATTATTATATTTCACAAATGGTCGTTATACACGTTTTAAAAATGTATTCATGAACAAATAATTCCAACATTGAAAACATATTTTAAGATCAATTTTTTCTTGTAACTTTCATGTATGTTCAGGAAAACAAAATCGTTTATACTATGCAGTAAAAATAAAATTTTTTAATATAAATAAAAAAATAATGCAAGCTTAATCCTAAAACAATAATTATCGTGTTATTAAAGGGAATTATTTTCTTTAATTATAACGGTTAATAACGGCTGTCTATTGTTTCCTAAACATATTTTTCAGAATCTGGAATGATAGGACATCTTATTCGTATTAAAAAAAGACAAAAAATGTAATATTTTGTTTTCAATGTTAGATCCAGATTAAGGAGCTAAAAAAACTGTTAAGAAAAATAAGAATTTTAATTAATTGTATCTAGTTTACAAAGCTATGTTGTTTAAACATAAACAATATGGTTTCATAAACATCATACGTTAATTATAAATTCATACATTATTGTTTAAATATAAACATTAAAAATAAGCGGCAGAGTTTTTCTCTTTTAACTATAATTTTTAAATGAAAAAAGTTTTTTAAATCATCAAAAGAGGCTTTTCTATAAAATACATTTATACGTTTAAAAAATGTTAAAAAGTTGGAATCCTTTTAAATCTGTTTACATTTCAAATCCTTTTTATTACCTTATACGGTTTTGGGCAAAATATGAAAGAGTTTAAGTTTTTTTACCCCACAAAATATTTTTACAGTATGCTTAATTCATAATATTCTTATAATGTTTTTTTTTCGTAAAACCATTTTTAAGTAGTATTTAAAACCGTATAAGCGGTTTCTACAAAAAAAAGTTACTTTTAATTGCAAAACATTAGAATTAAAAATAGTTCTCAACTTCAAAGTATTACATATAGTAATATTTTTTGATCAAATTTTCAAATAATTTTTTCAGTGAATTGAAAAAAGTTAAAGTAACAAAATATTTCTTTTATAACTTAAAAAAAGTAATCCCATTTACACTAAGTAAGAAGCTGTTGAACAAGATTAAATATGGTAAGATTTTTTTGCGATTCACACTAGAAATGTATCAAAATGAATTTTTCGATTTTAGTTCAAAAAATATTTTAAACAGAAAGAGAACGTGTTGTTATGGATAAATTTTAAAACATAGAAAATATAAATTAGTAGAAATTCAAGAGAATTACTTTTTAAATTTTGATTAAAAAATGATATTCATATTTTCTAATTTGTATATTTTTTCCTCGATAAAATTTTGTCATCCATTTTAATTATTTATTTTGCACTATGCACTTTTCCCGAAGAAAGAAGATGGATGCCATCAAAGGTGAATGCATTTGTAAAGGTGATTAAACAGACGTTATTTGTCTACAATATAATATAATTTTTCTGCAAGGAACGGTAAAATAAGCAGTAAAACGAAATTAAAATGAAAATCAAATAATAATAACAACGCGCCAACACTTTTGGAAATAACAGAAAAGGGGAGAATTTGGTTGATGGCACAAACAAAAATTTTAGGAAATCTTTTTTTAAATTTCATACTAGTTCCAAAAATGTTCAAATTAGCTGCTTTTTATGTTTTATTTTGAACTAATTAAAAGGCTACCAGATGCTTATCACTTTTACTACATTATAAAATATAGTTCAGTAGGCTTATTTTTAGGCGGAAAACAATATTCGAACTTTATAGTTCTTGAATTTTTTATCATTTTCAATCTTCAAATGCCATTAAGAAAAAAATCGACAAATGATTGTTCAACATTCAGTTTGGTGGGAGGTGTTTACAGTTTTCGATCACTTTATAACTTAAGGTTTCATTTACGCCATAAGGTACATATCCTTTAAAGAGCGTCAGCCATTTAAAACTTTTTGGCAGTATCATTGATTACCGCTTTTAGCCTCTAAATTTCACTGACCCTTTCAAAGCATGCCTAATGAAGGCTAGCCAATTCTTTTAACATTTACATCGGTTACCACATTTAAGTAGGGTTTACATTCATCCAGTTATAATCCAAACAGTAAAACCACGCATGTGCACAAACTGTACAATAGCAAGCATTTATAAATCGAGACAACCATTTGCTATTGTTCATTCTTTCAGCACATGCGTGATTTACTGGAATCTTGTAACTGGATGAAGGTAAACTCGTCTTAGCATTACAGTGACGTCACGTGGAGTATGTTGGCTAACGAATATTAATCTTTTTTGTTGCATTTATAGCGCTTATTGTTTTTAATCCTTAAATTTCCTAGACTTGATTAAGTACTTGCCCATTAACGAATATCAGATATTCAAAAATTTCTGGCATTTACACTGTGCGCCACTTTTAGTCCCCACATTTCCAACGAATAAAGTCATTCACATTATTTTTGGCGCTAATATTGTCGCTAATTAGTCTTCAAATCTTAGTCTTTGGCGCTAATTAGTCTTCAAATCGCATTGATGCCATTACGAAAATGGCCTCTAACGAACATTATACTATCAACGCATCCTGGTAGTCACATTGTAATATGCTAAATCAAACCCTCTAACTTTTTAACATAAGTGTGTAGTGAATTTTAAAACAGAAATCAAAGAAATGATAATTCTAATGGCAATGAAAGAGGAGAAACAGCAACAGAATGAAAATGAAAAGTGAGTAAAGGCTAGTCTACAAAACGAACAGGGTATTACGTTATTTTGGCTACAGCTCATTACTTTAGAGCCATGCGTCCGGAGGCTGCTGTCGGTGGCAAAGCATTTGCCGCACGTATTGCAGACGTACGGTCTGTTCTTGGCGCGCTCCACCTGGCTCTCGTGGTTGCGCAGATGCTGTTGCAGGTTGGACAGCTGGATGAAAGCCCGGTTGCACTCGGGAAGATGACACTTGTATGGGCGCTCTCCTGCGAAAAGCAAACAAATTATACCATTAGTCCACAAAAGGAATGTCATCTACTAAAGATACACAAATATACTTTAAAAACACATAACTATAAGATCACTCGTACTTGGATATTTATGTACAAAGATGACCGATAGATTTTTCAGTGAAAGATTGCTTTACAGCAAATAGTCTAAAAGGTGTTTTAGTAAAAGATTGCTTTACATCAAATAGCCTAGAAGATGTTTCAGTAAAAGACTGCTTTACATTAAATAGAATGGCGAATTTAAGTGAAGGATTACTTTACACTATAGAGGCGAAAAGATGTTTCAGTAAAAGATTGCTTTAGAATAAGCATATGTCAGTAAAAGATTGCTTTAGAATGAGCATATGTTAGGGAAAGATTGCTTTAGAATGAGCATATGCCAGTGGAATATTGCTTTAGAATGAGCATATGCCAGTGAAAGAGTCCTTTAGAATGAGGGTACGCCAGCAAATGATTGTGTTAGAATGAGAATATGCCAGTAAACGACTGTGTTAGAATGAGCATATGCCAGTAAATAATCGTGTTAGAATGAGCATATGCCAGTAAATAATCGTGTTAGAATGAGCATATGCCAGTAAATAATTGTGTTAGAATGAGCATATGCCAGCAAATAATCGCGTTAGAATGAGCATATGTCAGTAAAACATTGATTTAAATTAAACAGAATAGCATATATTTCAGTAAAAGATTGTTTTCCAATAAGCAGTGTAATAGAAATGTCAATAAAAGAATATTTAAAATTAACAGGGTAATAGATGTCAGTAAAGGATTGATTAAAATTAAATAGGGAAGTGCATATGTCAGTAAAGGATTGATTAAAACTAAATAGGGAAGTGCATATGTCAGGAAAAGATTGTTTTACATTAAACAGGATAATAAATATGGCAATAAAAGATTGTTTTAATTTAAACAGGATAACTGATCTTTTAGTAAAAGATTATACTGAGTAGTAAAATAAGCATTTCAGTAAAAGATTGTTTTATACCAAACAGGGCAATAAATAGGTTAGGGAAAGATTATTTTAAATAAAGCAGAGAAATATATATTTCAGTTAAAAAAACTATTTGAGGAAAGTAACATTGAGAGCCTATTTGAAGCTACATTAAGATTATTTTAGAACGGATTTATGGATTTTAAACTATAGCTAGATAAAGATGCTACAAATAAGCAGACCCCTTAAAAATTCTACATTAAAACGAGAACATTGAATTCTGATAGATTTATCGTGCCCTACTCTAATGTAGATGGTATCGAATATCGAACCCGATCATATTCTACCAAAGAGAATACTATCAAATTATGACAATGTTTACTAGATGATTGAACAGTCTCTGAAATATTTTTGTGTCTATTTAAATTTCGCCTTTTGTTTTACTACTTGCATACAACAATATTTAGATGATTGCAATTGTTTACTTGTTTATCATTGTGAGGACTTGTTTGCAATTAGCTAGAATTATGCTGCAACTGCAAGAAGTATTACATTTTAACTACGGCAAACATATGCACACTTAAGTAATGCAAACGAAAGAATTATAAAATTTATCCACAGTTGAAGGGTAACACGGTACATTTAAGACTAAAGGAATGGTATAAGATATTCCGCTTATAAACTAAAAAAATTATCAGCATTTTCACTAAATCAAACCTTAACGAAAATATAGTATAGTATATTTTAGTAAATAGTATGAAATATAGTATAGTCATGCATAAGTATCTTTATAAGAAGATGTAATCATAATAAAAGTTGCTTTTTTAAGAATGAAAGCCGTATCGAGGTCCAACTGCATTAGAATTAAGCCACAATACAAACGTGCGTAAAAGTATTAGGTTAATATATCCTTGAAAGTAAATTGATGAGGAGATAATAGAAGATAATAAAAACTATTTAGGTTAGAAAATTGGCAATTTTCAAATAGTTATTAGGAGTTTGTGTCTGAAGAATTTATAAACAAATCTTAACAGGATCAAACAAATTATTGTACGAAATATATTATAATTTAGTGACAAATCCTTTTTAATGCATCATCAACAGTTAAGATAGTTTAAATAATGTGTTTTGTTCAAATAATGTGACGATTGGCAACGAAGCAGTGACAGTCTTGACAAAATCTGCCAAATCGCCAAGTAAACCTGGTGGCCTTAAAAATAAATAAGGACCGAAAAATCTACCATGAATAATTTCGGCCCAGATTTATAAAAATATGCAATTTCAAAACGATGGTTGGAAATAAGTTTTTTTGCTTCTGATTTATTGTGTTGCAGTGTGTTAGCAAACGGGAAGACATAATTCCAAAAATTGTTTTGTTGAGGGGGGGGGGGGAAATCAGAGGAATTTAAAATATAGAATTCTTCAAATTATTTGATGGCAGAAGTTATTTTCTATTTATATATTTTGCTTACGTAAGGATAAATATATTTATAATAACAATACTTTAAGAATCTCTAATACATTTCTTTAAAAATAAAAGTTGGGAATAACTGATGTTATCATTCAAAAAAATCAACATCTAGTTAGATAAATGCATGAATTCTAGATTCGGTTAAAGTGAATGAGATGCAAAAAAAGGACAATGAACACATAATTGGCAAATTATAAGCCCTTTCCGCACAATTATTTACCATTATCGATACAAATAACAATATTAAATAGAGGCATTGTTGAAAGAGGGTCTTTTCATGGTCAATATTGGCTTAATTAAATCCATGAGATTACAGTAAATAATCGAACCTCCATTTAAACTTTCGGAATTCTTTTTTGTTTATAAATTGCACAAGAATAACAAAAATCGAGTCTTCGAGGCATTTCACTGTAATCAAAAATTTTCGCGAATCTGATTATCGAAATGCATGGGATCATAATGATCTTAAACGGCAGCGGGAATAAATAATAGGGAAGCCCGTAATGTATTTATATTTAACCAATTTGCCCGAAATCTTATTTATTGTATAAGGTTTCACTGATATATGGTTTCCAAAGAGAAAATAATTACGATAATATTTTTTTTCTGTTTGCAAGATGATGGAGTTTCTTCTCGTAAACGGAAGATGATTGTTGTTATTTTCTAAAAATACCAAACTTTGGATTTTATGTATTTTTCTTAAGAATATAGATCTAGTTAGGAAGTAAATGGACACGACACAAACTCTACTTTAGATATCGGAAATTGATGATTTAGGGTTAGATTCGATTGCAGTTTGTTAGATTAAAAAGCCTTGAAAGGCGCATTCATCAAACATGTTGCCGTTTACTTTAAAAAAAATAAAACTTCGTCCATAAAAGTACAGAAAGATTTCACGAAATGCTTAAATGGGTCCAAATAATATTTATTTTAAAAATTAATCGCAACTTTAACTCAAATATAGATTTAAATATCGAACATTCTATAATTCTAAGCTTTAGAGTAACACATATTTTAATAACTAGAGGAATGTTATATCGAAAATTTTTAGTCTAATATCCAATAACAGTATATCTTTTCGTCTTTCCCTAGCACAAAAATCGTAAACCTTGGATAAGTTTTGAGCCTCAAGAGTGACCAGATTTTTATTTTCATAATATCCTATATAAGTATTGCACAATAATGTAGTAAAAAAAGCATCACAATAGAGTATGTGGTTTAGACGCCAGTTTTTGACCCATAAAATAAATTGATATAGAACAATTTTATGAATTATATAATAGATAATGGATTTTATTCGCCTAAATCATTGAATGTTATAGAAAACTAAAAAAAACTATCAACCATTCAAAAATTTTAATTTAAAATGCTATGAGGATCTATATTTTAGATGCCAAAACTATGTGCCAAATTTTATCTATAAAGTTCTTTTAAGTTTTATTGTTATCATGGTTTATTGAAGCTGGCAAATAGACAAACTTCTTATGAACTGATTTTTTTTTTCATAATTTGAGATGCATCTGCAAATTTGGTATAAACACCATGTACCGACATTCATATATTTAGCTTTAATTCTTTTTGAGCAAACATATACTAAAGAATGTTTATTAAATTTAGAAAAGTCCAAAACGTGGAAATTTGCAGAAATCTCATAGTTGATGTAAAAGTAGTACTCGGATATTCTGTGACGGAATTCAATAAGTGGAACTTCCATTAGAGTTCCAAAACCGTAGTATAGCCCTGCAGTTATTTCAAAAATTATTTATTCACTTCTTTTTGTTAAAATTTAAAAGATCTTATATAGTAAAAACACAATTGTAAAGTCCTTATTTGTCTTCACCCTACATGGCTTGTACTTAAAGAATAAATTTCCGAAAAAATATTGGATGCAGTTTGATCTCATGTAGTAAAAAAACAAAAATCAATTAAGTCATCAATTGTCCACAGCCTACATGCCATGTATTTAAAAGATAAATTTCTGAAAAGATATTCTAGAAACGGTGACAACAAGTATTTACAAAAATGATGCTTACTAATGTATTAAATTTTCGACAATAGTTTTAATAATTATAGAAAATACATAATCTCAGAATAAAATATGTATTTACATTTAAGATTGATTATAAACCCAAAACATTATTTAAAAATGAAGATCCTTAGTATAAAGGAACATCATCATTTGCATTTTAAGTCACAGAAAGATATTATACATCATGTTTTTCGAATGCCTATTTAATAGGAATAAACCTAGGCATCATGTATGCAGTCATGCAATAAGACAGCGTTTCAAACAATAATCAGAGAGATAACAGGATAAATTGTACTATAGCGAATCGAAGTGTTATTTTCAATGACCAAATCAGTATAACATACTGAACGATATCGTTAAATATAACATACTGAACGATATCGTTAAATATTGTTTAACATTATATATTGATGCAGGATATTGTATTAAGTGAAACATCGAATCACAGTCTCATTCTATAATGTGAAATATGTTTTATTACTTTAGGGCTTTGATTTACAGTATCTGTAATAGATTATAAAAATCGACCCATCTATACTACTACTATAGCTCTTGAAAGAAAATGGCTAAATTTTAAGCATGCTTCAAGTCAGACTATTTTAAAACTATATAGGTTAAAAAACATCTCACAGATTATCAGGTTAAAAAGCGAAAAAAAAAAA
>JAPMOQ010062520.1:841164-857435 GCA_026543055.1 Argiope trifasciata
AATAACATTTGTTGATGAATTTTTTTGCCCTTGGAAGAATAATAATAGTATTTTTTGAACTATCAGAAATTGTGATGCCAATGACAAACATTTAAATCGGAATTTCTAACTTCCGCTGCAATTTGTAATCACCTAAATTATTTTAAAAATCACCTAATGATGAAACCTTTTGTAAAAAAAATATTCCGTGAATTGAATTAACAGGGAGAAGAGTCACGACAGCTGAAGTTTCATACAAATGTTCATCTAAATCACACCTGCTTCTGCATTTTGATACAAGAACGCTACACAAAGTTTATTTATTTAATTTATTTCCTTTTTAATCAATTAAGCAGATGTTAGAGCCAAAGCAGAGACAGTTTTTCACATGACACTAAAATTCTAGTAGCACAATGCTTTTTGCTATGTTCTGGTAACCGATTCTTTTTTCCGCCTGACAAATATGCAATGCATTTGCAAAATTATATTAATAATTCGCGTTAAAGTGCCTTAGAGGAGCATAATCGATCACTTATATTCATCTAGATGACATAAATTAGACTTTTAAGGGAAGAAATTTATATAAATTGAGTATAAAAATTACAAATCAGTACCATTATTTCAAAACTAAATCAAACAGATTATTTTTTTATTTGACATTTAAGTTGTATTTTTGAATTTAATTTTGCTGAATAATGAAAGCATCAAATATATAAAACGGAGTTCCTTATCTTTGACATTTGATTTATCTAAAATTCAGATATACGCTTGATTTTACAATTTCAGGATTAAAAATGCATACAGAATTTCATTTGACTAACTTGTAATGTCTTTGAGTAATCGCATTAATAAAACACAAGAAAAGACATATAGCTAGATAATCAATCCCTAATTAATACTGACATGCAATTAATATATATACATATAAAAGGAAGGTAATTTGGGTTTTATGATAAATATAAACATGTGGTGGAATGTAAATTATTATGATCCATGTAGGAAACAACAGGACATATTTTTTCGAGAATATAATTCTTTAATAATCACATTATCACTAAAAAAACACAAAGACAAGACAAGACGTTCTCGCGCGCATCGTAACAAAACAGCATCTCATCTCATTATAATTACAATCGCAATGCACCATGGGATACGTACCTAACCAGACATCGTCATCTGTTATCTCACAGAGACGATAGAGTAATTCAACTGCAACAGCCATTAATATATAAAATTTGACAACAGATACAC
Source organism: Argiope trifasciata (assembly GCA_026543055.1). Classification (NCBI taxonomy): domain Eukaryota; kingdom Metazoa; phylum Arthropoda; class Arachnida; order Araneae; family Araneidae; genus Argiope; species Argiope trifasciata. The sequence continues at coordinate 842,395 of JAPMOQ010062520.1, forward strand.
TATGCGTCTAATTGGTTTTGATTTTGAGTAACCATCACGAACACAATAAGTGAAATACAAATTGATTTTCATCAATCAACTTCGCAGAAAAGATATTCAAATTTACAATTTTCGTGTAAAGACCATTTATCAATTTCGTTTGTCTAACATGTTCCATTTAGTGTGTGTGTGTGATTATATTTAGATGGGCATAAAAACGATGTTAGGATGCTCTAGAACAGTGGTGGGGAAACTTTTTTTAAGACGGGCCATTTGTAATAACTAGACGATCGTAGCGGGCCAAAGAATAATGCTTAATCGTTAAAAAATTTATGTGTTCTATAAGCATATATACATATATTATTACATACACTTATTATTTTAATAGTAAAAAAGCAAATGGTAAGAAAATTATAAGCACAAAATATAAAATGAATTTAGTGTAGTTCTTGATGTGAAGTATTATCATTTTATTTTCTGGTGTCATTACTGGTTAATGGTGCATGAGAAAAATGAAATTGAGACTGTTTTATCAAAATTTCATCATAGTCCGGTTCCATTTGCGAAGCAGAAATTCTTAAAACTGATGAAAGGTGCTCATCTGTAATTCTGTTTCTTAAAGAAGTCTTCCTAAGAAGAGGAGTCAGCTGTTTGGGTCGGATGTATTTGTCCAGAATACTATTGTGTTTTGAATATCGCCGCAAGTAGTTTTTATGCGGGTCGTCACATTACGAAATAAGAATGGTTTCAAACATTCTCACGAAGGCACTCTTAAACGGGCCGGATTAAACCTTTCCGCGGGCCGTAGTTTCCCTATCACTGCTCTAGAAGGTGGAAATCCACCACATTCTCGAGAATGAATTATCTGACATTCAGATTGCTTAACTTGATACAATAGAAAATAACAAGGCATAAAAACAGTATTTTATAAAATTCAGCCTTTTTTGTAACATTTGTGAACATACATTTTCACAGTAAGCTGACATACATCTTAAATAATTCAGCCTTAAAACCACCCATAAATAATAACTAATGCTTAAACCAAAGAAAGTGAAATATTTCCCGCACTTTATCTGAAATCAGAGAACTCAGACAGAATAATAATAATAAAAAAGTTACAAAGACATTTTCTTTTCAAATTGAAAAGGAAATAAGTCGAAGTGACAACTTGGAAAGTAGTTTGTTAGTATGAGAGGTGAAATCTTTGATACGCCCAGATTACTCGGGCGTTACAATATTCTCTCTCCTACTAACCACCTGAATGAAAATGAGGGGAACCCATGCTCATTGTCAAAACATGAGCACCTCGTACAGATATAATTCATTATAAGATCCTCCAACATAATGGTTAAGTTTGATAACATAATTTAAATCTGTAGAGCGTTTTTGGATGAAAAAATGATCCTCACGTATATTTCCTCGTGTAATAATCAGTTTTGATTACAAATGACTCATATCGATACGACATCGTTATCACGTGATAATGAATTTCTTATTTATGATTTATTGTCTAGCAAGTCAAGCAAACAAACAATGGACAGAAAATACTTGATTCTTAATCTACCGCAAATGACAATGAAATAATGATTTTGTCTTGAGGTGCTGTCGTGCATCAGAATAAGAATCAACATCAGATGAAATTTATCGTCACGTGGATACTGTAAATTGAATTTCTTTTAAATAAGGAAAAATGAGTCTCATTAAAATTTTGAACTAAATGAAAAATAATAAATTAATTTTGCTTCCCTCTAGAGGGAAAAATAATAGAAAATATATGTTTTTAATATATTTAAACTGAAGGAAGAATTTTAAAATTTAAATTCACATTTATTAGAGAATTAAAAAATAGAATTTCATTGAATTTATTAGTTTTTCCTTTTTGTGTCTATTTTTATTATATTTTTATAGTTCATAATTATTATTTAATTTTGAAAATTCGAAAATAATATTCTAATAATAAACGAACGAACATGGAGTAAAAAAAATTCTATGAATGGATTTTTTGCCATCGGTTTAATTTAATTACACAGGTTAGGTAAAATTAAATAAAAATTCTGTTACATATGCGCATCATCCAATAGTCAGTCAATTTATTGATAACGAAGTTCTGAAAACATTAAGATACTGTACTGCTATGAAAAATACGGAAGGGTACATAATTTTAAAACCGTAGAGTATTAGAAATTGAATGAAAAATTAAATACGAAATTCCATCTTTAAAAACATGAAACACATTTAGATGAATAAAAATATGAGGAAAATTATGATTTTAGTTTAAAAATTGAAGGTTTGATATATAACGCACGGAAGCATTTTTATTTAAATGAAATACACTAAATTAGCTTAGGTGATAATACTCATTGGTATAAGTTCGTAATGAAACATAATGATAACAACAAGTAATAGGACATAGTGGTGATAACTGGTGACTAGAGACGATGGTAACAATTAAAAACCGGACGCAATTATAGCAATTGGTAATAGAATAGAAATGCGTTCGCAGAAGAAGCTATAGATACATTCATATTTAAGATAGCAGCCCACGAAACAAGAACTCGGCAAAACTAATTCAATAAAAGATGTTTGTAAGGGTTACGATATGGGCATGCTTGTATATTTTACAAACATGTAGTAGGTCCAACTATTCTTTAAGTGACACTGACCGCTTTCATCGAAATCAGTTCTAAAAACGCATACCAATGACATTTTCATTGGTGGATGCAGTTTTGAGGAAAATGTTTTAAGCATCGTGTAAAGAAATTCTTGTAAAGGATAAGGTGAACATTTTGTAGTGAAGAAACTCTTGCAAAAGATAAAATAACAATTTTGTAGTGAAGAAACCCTTGTAAAGGATAAGGTGAAAATTTTGCAGTGAAGAAACTCTTGCAAAAGATAAAATAACAATTTTGTAGTGAAGAAACCCTTGTAAAGGATAAGGTAAAAATTTTGCAGTGAAGAAACTCTTGTAAAAGATAAAATAACAATTTTGTAGAAAAGAAACCCTTGTAAAGGATAAGGTGAAAATTTTGCAGTCAAGAAAACCCTTGTAAAGGATAAGGTGAAAATTTTGCAGTCAAGAAAACTCTTGTAAAAGATGAAATAACAATTTTGTAGTGAAGAAACCCTTGTAAAGGATAAGGCAAACATTTTCCAGAGAAGAAACTCTTGTAAGGGATAAAATAACAATTTTCTAGTAAAGATAAAGTAAAAATTTTGTAGTTAAGAAACTGTAATAAAGGATGCTGTGATATAACAATTTGGATTTCAATTTATTTTCCGCTTCAAATGCTTTGAGATTCAACGCATTATATCTACCAAACATCGTTTACAGCAAATGCTTTAATAACCTTTTACCGATCCACATGATTTTAGAATTAATTTTATAGCATTCATCGAAAAATACCTTTTCTGCATTCTTTTTAAAAATTAAAATTTTGGAGAAGGTACACAGAAATGACACTACTAATAGTAAGAAAAAAATTAAATGAAAACGCACACTGTAATGGAGAAAAATAATACTGTGGAGAACGTAGCATTTTTATTTATTCAGAAAAAGCTAAACTTATATTTTATAAGTATATAAAACAGTTAGAATCAACAAATTCGAGATCAAAACTAAAGTAAATGTGAATTAATGATTGTACTGGTTGTAATTATAATAATTTAAACAAAACGTTTTTCAACAACTGCAAATTCATTGTCTTATCCTCAAACAGCTATGTTGAATTTGCGGTGGATCTTCAAACTTTAGTATACAATTTTTTAAGCTGAGATTAAAAAGTTGTTATTTAGTATATAATACAAGTCAATTAATTACAATAGTTCGTAAATGTACACAATTAAAATGTTATCAGAGAAAATTATACGACTAAACGATAAACAAATATTCAACTATTAAACAACTCTAAACTGGCGTCCTTTCACTGAAGCAATTAGAAACAACAGCATACTCATTTAAGAATATTTGATGAAACAATTACGCCACTCTATCATTAATAGAAGATCAAATATCAGCGAGGAAAGGCTTGAAAATGATTTGATTCATTTTTAATGCTGCACATTTACACATTTGAAGCAATTATGTAATCTTTCTATTGAAAATTGCAATTCGTTTTTAATGTCTTTTCAATTAAATATCAATTGAGGAAGATTAAACATTTTAAATTTTGCAACATTTATTTACATTATTGTTTATTGAATACTGCCACGGGCTAATAGAATTGCCTTCGGGAATTTCATGATAAAATTTAAACAATTAGTTGTTACAAACGATATAACAATTTAAGGTAGCCAAACAAAAAATATTAGCAAAGTTACAAGATAATAGTTTTATATAGGCTATCAAGTGAAACAAACTTATTTCATTTCAAGAATTGTGTGTATTTTTATAATAATCAAGTTCGATTAAAATTATAATTTTTAAATTTATGTTACTGAGATGGAAAATATTTATTTATTTCAATGCTAAGAGGAATTGTTAATAATAAAAGGAATTTTAAGTATTCAATTTTTTTTCAACTCAAGAATTATAGAAACACAGCAAGATACAACTTTTATAGAAGTATAAAGAGCGATTCAAAGTAAGATTCGGTCACTATCGTTCCAAATCTATGGTAAACTAAAAATTTTCGATAACTGATATTTACAATGAAAGTTATGAAATTCATCGTTGAAAATTTGGAAAATTTAAAATATTTGATGCAGAATGACGAAGATGTTTTTGAAGCTTTGAATGACTGAGTCATTTGCAAAGCAGAAAGGCTTCATAGATTTACTTTTTAGAACTTTATCTAAGATAATCGTCATAAGTTATAAATAATATAATCGCCATAATTTATAAATTCTAGAATGAGTTATCTTACTTCAAATTCTTTATGCTAGTTTTAATGAACAACAGATATGTACACTGTAGGCATTGGCTCAAACGGGTTGTCGTGCCACTGAGTTTAATTTAATTATTTTCAATGATTATTTAAGACTAATCTTTTATAGTTAGAGGGATACTTTGATCTCATTTTGTATAAATAAAAAATGGCAATATTTCGGTAAAAGAAGATTATAAAATAATAAGATAATTATTACTATTTATTTTCGATGACCAACTACTCATCTTACATATCAATAATATTAATCATGATAACCAGCATTGATGAGTTACATCTTAAAATAATCAAGGAAAGTTTTATTTTAAAATATACTTGCCCAATAAACTGATTTAATCAACTAAATTCGCATAAAGTTAAATCAATCAATAAACAAAATAGGTAAAATCTTTCTTTTTTTTTTGAGACAGCGGGCCCAGCCTCACTCAAAACTCTAACCTGTGACAGCGACAATTGATGATGTGTTTAGGGGCCATGTTTTCATATGAAAATAAAAACTAATAAATTCGTCTAAGTGATTGTGGTATTAAGTCATTTTTTAAATGTCATACAAAATGCACGACATAATATTTTTGAAGAAAACTTGATCAATATCGATTAATGATTGATAGGCGCATCGATTATTTGTTTTGGTATTATGAAGTTTCATATGAATAAGATTGCTGATAAAATCGGATTAATGTTTACGGTTTGGAGGAAAGATTATTTGATTTCCTTAATTAATTTAAATTAATAAAATAAAAATACCTTTATCTGAATGGTGAATTGTCTTTCGTAAAATATCGTATCATAAAATGCAATATTTTATTATGTAAAAATAAGTACCTTTTTAAAAAAAAACTGTTTCCACCTTGTAACACTTTCTAATTATGCCAATGCATCAATCAAGCCCCAATCCCCTCGAACTGCAACACTCTCTAATAATACCTGTGCGCCAACCTCCTCGCCAATCCAAAGTACTTCAGTACGATAACATGTGTGCAGACAACATACAGACCTCGACAATATTTATATTAAGTTGTAAATTTAAATATTAGCTAAACGTACAGTTGTTGTTGTGTAACTGTAAGCGTTATGTATTGCATAATTGTGCTGTGACTTATGGCACTTTATACGCTCGTTGAAAGTTATCTATCGATGATTTAAGTTGAGCACGTGACTCTTGTTTTTTCAGTAGCAACAACTAGGGTCAAGAGTATAACTTAGCTACATTATGCGTCACATTCACTAGCACAACCCCTTTTTATAGGGGTCTAATATTCGCACATCTCACAGATTGAACACAGAAAAGGAATAATCACGCCTGAAGCGCTACTAGAACATGGGACGCCCAGATCACGGGGAACATTTGCTACCCCTATGCCGGCAAGCCGGTTATTGTATAATTGGCTGTCTATTAAATTTTCAGAGTCCGTCTTCGTGCATTGTTCTTACAACAATTAAAGGAAATCAAATAATTCTAGACAATGACCATTTTAAATTCAAAGCACTGCTTCATACTACTACAAGAAATGTAGGGCTAGTAACAGATAAAAATATTATAATACAACATTATTGAAAAGGCAATTATACAAATGTAGAGATGTAAAAGAGAAAGCTGTGATTTCAGATTTTAGATCTACAAAATCAATCAAATTGAACAAAAGGGACAATTAAAATTTCACTAGCCAGGAAAAAAAAAATTCTGAAACTTAAATTAAAAAAAAATATTGAAATCTTCTTTTTTTTTATTTCTTTAGGTGAAAATTATTCGAATGCTAGGTCTGTCTTTTTCACATAATCTTCCAAGAATGTCTGTCTTCCCATAGCCAAGAACAATGGAATGATTCGGATCATTAGGCAAAGATGGAATGAAGTTATCAACAAAAATGTGACGGAAGCCAAAACATTGCTGTACTTTCTCACCGGAAAGAAATTGGAAATTTAAAAAACCCGATGTTCTAACTAATTTTATTTTCCGCTGTGGTTTTATAGAACTTCCCGTGTTTAATTACTACTATTATCTTCGTACAGCTTCCTTGGCTAAACACCAAGAGCAGGTTTTTTAAATGAAAAAGTTATTAAGCAAGTTCGTGCACCAGACAGACAAATTAGTTTCTGCAATTGAAAAAATATATATTTAAAAAAAAAAACCTGATGGAAATTCCAAATTTTAGAGAAACAATTATTTTGCTTTTAATATCAAATCAAAGCGAAAATGAAAAAAAAGTAATGTGATGAACTAAAAGAGAAGAAATACTGGTTCTTTTAACAAACATTGTAAGAATTAACAGAACATTTACAAAAAAATCTTGTTTTTTATAAAATAAAATTTATGTCGAGCCAGTGGTTCGCCAATAGTTGAGGTTATGTCCTATGTTGTACCTGTATCAGTGAAAGATCATCTGCAGTTTTTTTTAAAAAAAAGCAAGTTAAGGAAATAAATGTAGTTTATAATGCTATCTTAAAAATAACTTTTTATTTCAGATGAACTGAGTAAGTAAAAATTGAGCTTGTTTCTTGATTAAGAAAAAGTACTTAAATATACAAAATTAAAATCTTGCAATTTTTGAGATGGCCCAGAAATCCAACTTCAAAATGTATCAATGAATTTAACGAATTAATTTTAAGATAGTTTTTAAATTATATAACCAAGAATACAAAAAGTTCTAGCTAGAACAAAAAATTTAAGCCGATAATAACAAGTTAGGGCATGGCAAATATTATACTGTTCATCAATTTTATAAAGGAAATCTATGCTTTTAATTTTATTGCTGTAATGTTTTATTTTGCTTTTCTTTAAAAGTTAGTTTCACATTAAGATGAGCAATGATTGAAGTATTCAAGTTAAAAAAAAATTATGTTTAAAACGTGGGTATAGCTCGCAGAAATTCTTTTAAAAATAGCACGTAAAATATAGGATGTTGGAGAGCCAAATTAGTGGTAAAATAAATAAAAAAAACGACCAAATATAATTTAGAATTAAATAAATGCAACATTTCATTCACCGAGATTTTAAAGAAAACTTCAACATCTTGTGGCATACATTTTGCTTGATAATGAAAGTGGTAAATTTAGACAATACCAAACGTGAAAATTTGGTAAATCCAAAATCCACTGCAAAAAAAAAACCCCACCCCATTACTGATGCTAACTACAGAAATTTCAACATTAGCGTCCTTTTTATACACTATTTTGAACACGTTATAGGAATGTATGAATTACAGCAAGTTATAGAATAATTTCTAATTTTCATGCTTACCATATTATAAAGTATTTTATACTTTAGCATAAAAAAGCAAATAATTTTTTACACAATTTAATTATCATTTTAGTTTTCAATTATCAAAGCAAACTTTGAAAGAAAACATATAAGATGCTAGTATATTGTTTTAATATGCATGAGTTAAGGCGGAAAAGTAAATTGTACCATATAATATTTTTGATAATTAAATAAATGGTTTGAGTTATACCTTGATACTTTAATTGTTACAACTGATAATTTTATGTCTCATATCTTCCATGAAAAAACTCAAGCCCCACCTATCAATTGTACATTTGCACATGAGTAAATCTTGTGTTTTGTGGATATTCTATATTAGTCAAAAGTACGAGAAATTAGACTATTGAAAAAACAGCAAGCACTACAAAACAGCAGAGTAGGATGAAATTAACAAATATTTAAGATAACCGAAAAATAATATATATTTCAAAAAATAAGAAAAGCATTACTAATATTTAAAATACAAAATAGAATATAAATTATTCGAAAAACATCCTACGAATCATTTGTTATATTTATTCAACATTTCAATATGCAAAAAAAGAAAAATTCTATTTTTCCAATTTTTTAAAATTTTAAATCATTTTTTTACTTCTTCAAATAACAACAGTTAATAAAAAAGGAACCGAACTTCTATTTGATTTCTGCTAATATATTTTTGTGAACAAATTTTAAAAAATAGTTTATGCAGGACATTATAAAACCAAACATCTCTAATAATAATGTTTAAATAAATAGAATGGTAAATAGAAATCAAATTCTATCACAACCAACACAAAAGTTCAAAACGCAAGCCAGAATTTTTTTTACTAGTTTTTATAGTGTTTATTAAAAATGCTTAGATAAACTCTACAATATTTAATTTTCAAACATATTTTAGTGAGCACAACACGTTATTATCTTACTAGAAACGTAATATAATTTTAAATAAAATTCCTTATTTCGAATAATATGAATGACACCAATGAATCTTTTCTACAATGCTGAAAAACATTTGAGATTAAAATAAAATAATCATAATCCTCTTTTCTTTCCCGTTGCAAACTTAATCCTTTATAAATAGATTAAACCAAAATTTTCAAGGGAAAAAATGTAACAATTTCTTTAAGGTGTAAAACTCTTACTTAATTTAAATTCTGAATTGATATTCATGTAGGATGATAGCTAAATCGCTTTAAGTCCTCTTTTTAGTTGTGAAGCAATTAAAAGTAGTTAATAAATCAGGCGAGAAGACATTAACCATCCATTAACTAAAAGAACCAATCTTCTTAACTATTTTAAAGTTGTTTGATGTAAATAGAAAAAGAGTGAAGAAGACGTTACAAGTTGTCAAACCAATATTAGTTAATTCCTTCACGTCTTAATCCATCGCTCTTTTTTGGCAAAGTGACAAAATAGTTTATGAGACAGATACCTCAACTTCAGCTTCTTCAGACATGGAGATTACTTATTACATAAGGGTGTGAAGATGGAGATTTTAATTCCAGTTTTTTTACATTGAAAAATTTGGAGAATACTTTTAAACTAACAGGCTTGAAAAATAAATCTACTTTGTTTTAGAATTCATTAAATTTGGAAAAATTAAGGAGAAAATTTTTATTATTGGATACTTTTTGTTACAATCCATTAAAAAAATGATTATATCTTAAAAGAAATGGAATTTCTTAACTATGATTGCTAAACAACAATGTTCTATACTTATATTAAGCCCTTAAAATAAATTTAATGGAGCAATAAATTTATTTCTTGAAAGTCAAAGAAATGCAATGAGTATATTAAATATTATAGATTTAATTTCAGAGTCCATTTTTTCCAATACTTTACTTTATTTATTTAATTTTTTTATTCCATACATGATATTTCGTGAACATTGTAAGAACTTTTAAACAGATAAAATCAAATATTGGTTTTTTCTTTATTATTTATTAAAAAAGTAAACTTTTTTCAATAAAAGGTAGATTTTCTTAACTTAAAAATCTTATCAAATAGCCCTTTACTTAGGTGATAATTCTATGAATTTTTGAATTTCCAAGAATTATTTAACAACAAAGAAAATTGCAATTATTTTTGTAGAAGTTTTTTGTCATAAGATTAAAAATGTTATGTTTGTTTTAATTAAATGATTTATCTTATCCTAATTACCTTATATTAAGTAATTTATTAGATTCCATTAAATTGTTCTCATTTTTAAACAAATTTTGCTTATAAATGGTAATTAATTTGCCACTTCTTTTGAATGACTAGATTTTAATTTTTAAAAGTTTATCGAGAAAATATAGCAACAACAAAAATTTAAAAATACAAAAAAAATCTGGCAAATTATAAAATCACACTGAAAAGATGACATTTTTCACATTCTATTTTATATTACCGAAATTTGAAATAAAAATTATTCAAACACTTTCTTTATAAAAAATTATCTTAAAAGTTATGTAATTAATGTAAAACAAATCAGTTCTAAATTCATCAGTCGATATTAAATTGCGTAGAAAAAAATGGCGCCCAAAACATTCTCTTTGATCGCAGATAACCAACCGACTTTAAAATGAAGAAGCCTCGATTTTCACCCAACAGTTCGTTTTCCTACTCAGTACATACAGTAGCGGTGAAACAACTTTTAGCGAATTGTTCTTTAGAACAGCCGGAACACACTTCCGAGCAATGCATTGAACTCGTGTCATTATGTCTAGGCGGGAAAAGTTTACGCAATATCGTCTGCTGTTTTTGTTTTATGTAATGAAAAAAGAATATTAAAAAAAAATCGTTTCAATCTCGATTAATCGGTTCATGTAGGCAAAACTAAAACGACTCAAACTGATTCAGTTAACATTGAACATAAGATACAATGTAAACTTTATAAATAATATTAAATTAATAGATGCAAAAAAAACTAAAAACATTGAATTTAAGTATATATGGCGATGGATATAACAATAAAAAGTCTGTTAAGTTACTCAAATCAGAATATAATGTCGTCTGAAGGTGAAAATTAAAACTTTTCATGTCAAGCTATGGAAATTAGACGCTAGACAAATTTTATTAATCAAAATTATGATATATGATCTCATTAATTCTCCCACCTGTCAATTTCGCATCAGAAATTCGAATGAATAATGGCTTTAGGCGACACGGACGAGACACGGAATTTCGAAATAGTTGGAGTTTGATATGTCTATTTTAGTGCACATTTGAACAATTTCATGCAAAATTAAAAATTCTAGACACGAATTTATTTAATGATTAATCAAATACAGATCATTTTGTTAATATTTAATGTAGAATATTTTATAAGAAACAATCTATACATCTTATGCATAGAATAAAATAGAATAAGATATCAAGAATAAATTCTGATTATTCTTATTATTATTCAAATAAATATTCTAGATATCTTTCATATTCTTATTTAAAAAATATGAAAATGATAAAACAGAGAATTAAAATGAAAATTGAGTAGCAATTTTCTCATTGTTTTTCAAGCAATTTCTCCATGTCTTAAAATAAGATTTTATCTGTCAATTACAATTTATAGATCCATCTTAATAAACAAAAAACTGGACTCTTTTGTTAACTCCTTTAACGTTATGAGTTTGCATCATTACCAAGTATAAAAATGATTTATATAAATAATAGCTATTTTATAAAAACAAAATATCCAGTCAATATTAAAAACAAATAACTAAAATTACATATAGTTATTTTGTACAAAGAATGGAATTTTTATTGCAACAACAGCAAAACGAAATATTTAATAACCACCTTACGTAATAAAACAACCATCCAAACGGTATTTATGATTTCCTAACCTAATATTACATAACTTAACTTACATATAGAATCTAAAAACAAAAAGACTGGGACTTCCAAGACTTATAAACGGCATGCAATTAAATATAATGTTTCTTAACGTAAGTATAAAAGTTCAGATAAGATACTTTCAAGTCTGCAATCATCATGTTAAATGATAATTTGAGGTTTAATGAATGTTAAGATTATTATATTACTTAAAAAGAAGAATTAATCCGTTTTTTAAGACAAAAACGATTATAGGAGAGATTTTTATAGCTTTAGTTAATATTTTATGAATAAAATAAGAATAGAAAAAAATAAAGAATGCATTGGTCACAGAATAAAGAAAAAATATTTTTCCCTTTTTTTTTTATTTTGACTTACATATAAGGAAAAAAATCGAATATATTCGGTAGATGAACTATCTATTAAATATAATAAACGAATAAACATATACTTAGTCGTTGGATATATTTATTAGTTTAATATTAGTGATATATTTATTAGTTTTAAAAGATAGCATATATTATTGTACTTCAGGAGTGTATTTGAAAAACTGACATACTATTAAATAACACAAATTTTAGAATTAAATTATTTTAACAACCTCAGAAACTTAGGAAATTATTTTTGTGATTGGAATTTGTATGGAATTTTTTATGTGATTGATTTTTACTGTTGCTGGTGTGTTTATTTAAAATATTTTGAAATATGAAAATAATTTTCCATCATCAGATATTTTTGATATTTAGTGAAACTAAATTATAAAGTACTTTAAAACGTTAAAAAATAGTTATAATCTAGGACAGGAGAATCACATGAAAAAAAAGAAGAGAAAATTATTATTTGATCAACACAAAATGTTCTGTAATGAAAACAACAACAACATCATAACTTTCGTCGAGACAAAATTAGCTTTAGAGACATCACTACAGAGATTTTGTGGATTTAAAAATGGATAATAATCAACTTTATTAACGAACGGATCATATGAAATATCATTATGTGACTATGGAATTCCAAAGTCAAATAATACCATTAGATATGAAATGAGTGACCTAACTAATAAAAGGAAGAAACTGTCATTCGTGGGTTCTTGAATGAACAAAATAGAATAATTTTCCCCTTCTTTGCACATAAATATATGAAATAAGTAAACTGGTGCATGCAAATTAACAAAACAGCTTCATGAAAATTCAAGAGCAGAATAGTCTTTAGCACAGATAGAAGAAAAAGAAACGTTGGAAAAAATCAAAACTGGAAATTTTTATGATCGCCAAATCATATAACTTGAAAATGACTCTCGTTTAGTGGATTCTAAAAATAGACAGAACGAAATGCATAGAACTCATTTGTCCTTGATGTAAGAGGTTTTTCGGGCAACCACAAGGCTAAAAATTTATTTTGAATTAGCTAATAGCAAGTTTAGGAATTCAAAAAACCTTGGATGCAATATCAGCATATTCATTACTCTCACAAATATTTAAACAGTTTTCTTTAAAATCTTGAGCTAAGAGCGATTACGATGAGATGAATGCAAACGATTTCATATATAAGATGCAAACGATTCAATATATAAAAAATAATGAGGACATCAATAATATGCAGATGAAATACTCATTTGATGGCAAATTAATGATGAAATTTGGAAAAGAGATCGTGTAAGCGAAGAAAACAAATATCAAACAAAAAAAGCTTCTGAAGTGGAACAAAGCAACTTATTGTTCTGTTTTTATTCATTTTCTCATTTTGAATTATAGATTAACAACAGTGTTGCTGTATTTTTATTCAATTTATTAATATGCTTTAAAATAATTATCATCAAATTTTTTAATGTTTGAACTTAACTACCAACAGACTGGTTGGTTTGTGAAAAAACAACATAAGTTTCATCAGAAAATAAAATCAATGTAGGACAAATACCTGCTTAAATGTGGTAATCATTCAAGAAAAAGATTAATATTTTCGAATGTAATTTGAGGGTCGAAACAAATGAAGTTTATGAAGAGGGACAAAATAATTTTTTAAATCTTTACTTGATACTTTTCATTTATAATTTAGTTAATGCAGAATTGCAAGAATAATGTTTTTTTTAAACAATTAAATTGTTAAACGAATTAAGGAAAAGGGTTTTGATTTAACGTCTGTACTCTCAGTTTAATTTAATAAGATTAAGTGAAATTATCATTACATTTCACACACACACGCACACAAAAACAGGTCGTAGACAAAGATTTAAAATCATGAACTGTTTTAAAGCCTAATTGTTTTCACTACATGAAATACACATAAAATCAGTTAATAAAACTCACGGCATCTACATGTGTTTTGTTTTAACAATTACAAGATAGTTAAAAGTACGTTATCAGAATCAATAAAGAAAATTCTGTTCCTAATTTTATGGAAAATGCCAACCAATTTATTTTCAAAAATATTTGAATTAAGAAAAATGTTGAGAATTCAAAATTTGAATAAGAGAGAATACAGTAACATACATTTATAACGCATTTCTGCTTCAATTCTTTAGTCACGTTTTTACAAGCCTTTAAATGCAAAATTATAGATAAGGACACGACTGTCTGAATGTAAATGTATATATAATTTTGATTTTAGCACAACATTAAAAAAAAGTATTTATAGATCATCTCCATGAAACTGTAAATTTCCCTTTATGTAAAAGTAAAATGTTCCTAAATTTTGATTTTAACACAACATTCGAAAAAAAAAGGTACTCATAGATTATCTTCATCAAACTGTAAATTTCCCTTTTTGGAAAAGTAAAATTTCTCTAAATTTTGATTTTAGCAAAACATTCGAAAAAAAGGTACTTAAAGATTATCTCCATGAAACTGTAATTTTCCCTTTTTGTAAAAGTAAAATTTCCTTAAATTTTGATTTTAGCACAAAATTCGAAAAAAAAAAAGTATTTATAGATTATCTCCATGAAACTGTAAATTTCCCTTAACTCTCTTAGTAGATATTTGACTGTGATAAACTTAAAAAATTCCTCGGATAAAAAACACGATTTCGTGTTGTATGTGTTTACTTCATATTCAAATCAGTTCACACAATGCGCTCCGGTGGGGATGAGGGGTATGTGATTGATTATCGCCCTCGATGGCTTCGTG
>JAPMOQ010062520.1:857445-884796 GCA_026543055.1 Argiope trifasciata
CCCGATTCAAAAAGTGAGACTGTCTGGGCAAGTTGTTGTTTTGGCGGAAAAAAACCGGTTTCCCCCCTACCCCTTCAGACAATCTAAGGTCATTGGTAAACCCGCCAGTTCCTCCTCCGTCAATAATAATAATAGTCAAGTGAAAGAAAAAAAAAAAGAAAAAAGAAAAAAAAAATGCTCTCAACCATCCCGCAACACTTGGCTAGGTACCTTGCTACAGCAGCACAACAGCATCCACTATCGTGTGTAGCCTTCGGGTTTGGTGGAATTCTTTTCAAGAGCTTTAATTCTTCTTGCCTGCTGGCATATTTCGTGGTCTTCCAAAAAAACGTAAACAAGCCTCCACGAGCAGAAGGGGTTAAACAAGCCGAGGGCGGGCACGGTGCTATCGCCAGACCTTTGAAAGAATTCAAAAGCAGCAGTTTGTTTTGATGTGAGGGGGTCGCCCTCAGTCTTATTTATGATGCGAAAGTCCATCCTCAACGTAAATGACATCAAACAAACGTTTTAACAAGTAGGAACAGGGGTGGTGGGGAGATAATCGGTGTTTTGTTGATTTATTAGAGATAATTTGCTTTAACTGGGTCTCTCTAAATACATCATTAGTGGGGACAATGGCACCCTTAAACTACAAAAAAATAAGCAGCTTGGTTTTTCTTATATATCACAACATTATTTATCACGAATCATTTTAAAGGAATATCACATGTGCCGAAAATAATTTTGGTTGCTTATTGTGTAGCCAAATATATATAGCACTTCCATAAAAATATTACACGAGTGTCAAACAGGATCTTTTTTTTTTTTTGTAACTTTGATGATTATGAACATTATGATGCGAATAAAATATTATTTAATAAGCAGGCTTAAGAATAAAAATAAACAGAGTGTATTCAGTGCAACAAATTTGATAACTTATTTCTACAGTTTATTAAAATTATTTTTTTCGTTATAATATAATAAAATATTATTTAATAAGCAGGCTTAAGAATAAAAATAAACAGAGTGTATTCAGTGCAACAAATTTGATAACATTTCTACAGTTTATTAAAATTATTTTTTCCGTTATAAATATGAAATTTAAGCATGCATAAATGCATTAAAAATGTAAATATGAGCAACAGTAACGGGAATGCATAGTAAAGCAGTAAAAAAATCTTTATACTATCCTTTTACCTAATCATATACAAAATATATTTTTAAATATTCGAGACCGGAAAAGAAATCTTTGGAAAATGTCTGTCTGCCTGTCTACGAGAAAACATAACTAAAATGCGTTTTGTGGCTAGACGAATGAAATAAGGCACATGATCTTCATATCAGATTTGTAAATTTCTATCAAATTCTAAACAAAATATGCTATAATGAAGACTCTGATTACCTGGATATAAATTAATATGATAACTACAAAAAGAAGAGAGCTAGCTCAATACTATTTATAATATTTTTAGAGCAGGCGCTATCAAATTTCGAGCAAAATCCAACAGGGAGTTCACACTCTTTAGGTCTGTTCATGTAAACGCGATAACTCAAAGCCACATTGACTTGAATACATGAAATTTTTATGAGTTTTTTGTGACTACCAATGTACATTTGGTTTCAATCGGCAGAGAAGAATGCGTTTAAAACACAAATTTGATTTTCGGATACAGTAAAAGCTCCTTATTCGCGTTTTCACTATTCGCGGATTAAAAACATGCGACCCAATTCCTATATTCGCGGCTAAAAAATTTCTTTATTCGCGGATCGAATAAGTGCATACATAATAATAATAGGATTCCAATAGGTATCCAATCCAATATCTTTTGTAAATGCCGTCAAATGGACTAATAAGGCAAATAAGAGGCAAATTGCTAATGCAACTGCTGCGTATCAGTCTGAATGGAAGGAGCTTTTAAAAACTGCCAAGCAAGAAAAAAATGACAAAATTCTTCAAATCATTGCCTAAGCCTTAAGATAATGAATCAAAATGTTCAAAAACTTCAATTGAATTAATCTTTTATATATATATATATTTTTAATTTTGTCACCTAGGAACGTATCCCCTACAATCCCGTATAAATTACCATTCCGTATTCACGGTTTCTGTATTCGCGGCATATTTATGGAACATATACCCCGCGAATAAAGAGATTTTATTGTACTATAAATAGCCCGCCAAGAATTAATTGTCAAATTACTCGCCAAGAATGATACGATAGATTCAGTAAAAATATTGAATGCCAGCCAAGGCGTAATATTTCATCTGTACAGCAGTGCCATTTAGCGTATTCTTTAGGATTAAAACTTAGTTAAAGAGTATGTGAGCAAATTTTGGAAAGTCTTAAGATTCAAATTTAAGGACAATGCCTTAAAAATAAATTTAAAATTGTGCAGGTTTTTTTTTCTTTTTTAATTTAGTTTCAATACATAGTACCAAAAATGGAATACATTTCTTTTTTTAAAAAAAAAAACGGTATGATAATGTACTGGTCTTTATAAATAAATATTTTTGGAGAATCAAAAATACTTAAAATAATAAAAAAAACAAATTTTTTTACAATTACATTGTTCACTTTACGCAACAATACATGAGAGAAGGTAAAAATTAGGCTCCCAGTACCTCACCTTCTCAAAATGTGCATAATTTTCATATTTGTATCAAAGATCACGATTTGTAAAGCTGTTATACCATCATATCCTTTAGATTAAGAAATATTCCTCCCAAATGATAATAATCGAAAGTTTTGCATGAATGCATTTAATTTTAATACGAACCAGCAAGATAATTTGATCAAATTGTCTTTTATCATTTCATTAAATCAAAATACAGCAGCGTGAAAACAGCAGAGTTTTGGTTATCAGTTAGTAAATGATGAGTCTACACTATCAAACGCTGAAACTAAAAGGATTTCAATCCGATTTGCAGCTTTTCATTTCTTTAGTGTTTAAGCATTAGTTATTATTAATGGTAGATAAGTCTGGTTTCAGAAATTGCACGATAAATAGGCTCATTCTAGATATTATTTTCTTTATTTAAATTTGCACCAATGCATGTGTGTGTGCGTGCGTAGTGTGTCTAATGCGTGCATGCGTGTGTTACCTAATATATCTACTAATGACTATTTTGCAAAACTTTAAATTTATAAAGGATTCCACGGAATGACAGAGTTTGAAAACGATTGTCTTACATGATCGTACTTTTTTTAAATCACTTTTTTATATTCGTATGACAATTGGAGGGAGGCTATTTTTAGACCCAAATACGCAGACAAACATAGTAGTTTTTGACTAGTTATCTTCATATGTGCCTTATTCTCAGAATCATTCAAACAGAACTACTGATGCTGACAGTGACTGGGGCATTATGTGAACTTTTTGAGATTCTTCAACATGATAACTTTACTAAATTAGCAATTTTGCTGTTTTTTTAACTACGTCAAATTCAGTCGAGTATAAAATTAAAAAAAAAATGATGGAAAAAATTCACAATGCCTTTTCCTTTCTTTTTTTTTCATTTCATTTTAGAATTTTTACAGTCTATAAACAAAAATAAAGAGTAAACCGAGCTTGACTTAAAAAATTTCATTATGACTTGATAAATAAAATTTAATTTAAATTTAGAGTTAATTTTTTTTCTAAAAATAGCATTAAACAGTGTTAAAGTACACACTTTTTTTTTCAATTTCGTATCCAATAATAAGTAGAAAGCAATTATAGAAAGGGTGTAAAATTATAATCAAAAACATTTTTACAATAATAATAATTGCAATAATTTGACTTCGTAAATTTACTGTTTTTATTAAGTTAGGCGTTAAAGATTAGTTAAATTATTAAATAATTTATCTTTTTTTCCCGTAAAAACGCACCTATTTTTTCATTTCATACTACCCTACATGCGAAATCTCAATTTAAATACGACAACTGAATCATATTGTGATATATTATAAATTCACTTAAACATCAATCTCAATTACAATAATTTATTAATTGTATCATAAATTTTTGTGAACTAAACGGAAATTTGCTCACAATGTGAGGAAATAAGCAACCGATATGCAAAAGATAAAATAGAATAAACTAGTTATTTTCAGTAACATTATGACTTAATGATTGATAAACCTTAAAAGACGATTCTAGAGTAAAAATAATCAAGTTTTAGATTAACTTCATAGCAAAAAAATATATTCACAGAATTATTTTAAACATTAACCACGAACGAGATACTACTATAGAATTCAAACACGTATGATCAAATATTTACGTATAAAAGTAATTATAAAAATAATAAAATGAATATTTCTTTAAAATATAGAATTAAAAAATCATGGTAATATGAATAGATTAAGTAAATATTTCCGTCCTTTGGGAATAACGTCATTATATGCACATACGTCAGTATCTATTCAAGGTATAAATAGAATATATTTGGGCATTATAAAGGGCCATACTATACTATTCTACGAATCTTACGGAATCTGGGAACAGACCATCCGTTACAGAATTTAACCACGAAAATTAGCCCAAATTCTTAGTAACCACAATCACGTGATATATTGTTACAAATAATGACATTGCATAAGTTCATTGAATCTTCCCAATCACCTTATCTCTTGCATTTATTTATGCAAATATAAATTTAATTGAACTCCAAATTCAAATGAGTCTGCACCCATAAAAACTTTTTCATTGTTCTGATAAAATACCATGAATGCAGAAAAGTTTTTCGCGGATGACTAAACATGCATTAACCCTAACCAATATTAGTATGCACGTACAACAGCGGAAGTGATGTGAAATTTCTTCGCCAATTTGATCGAAACAATCCGTAATTATACCACACCCCCAGACGTAAATAATTCGTCTGCGACATATTCAGAATGGTCAAATATCGCAGCAATTAGAGGATTTGCAAAATTGGAACGTTTGAGTTTATACAAATGCAAAGACAATGTTATATGTACGCTAAATTATGTATCCGTTTACCCGTTTAAAATATCGTCTGTAAAAACAATATTTAAAATATCGTCTATAAAAATTAATATTTAAAATATCATCTATAAAAATTAATATTTAAAATATCATCTATAAAAATTAATATTTAAAATATCGTCTATAAAAATTAATATTTAAAATATCGTCGGTAATAATATTTAAATATCGTCTGTAAAACATTTATTCGATTTTTTTTCAGTATTTACATTTATTATTAAATGTTATTATTTTTGTGGAAATGAAATTAACTTTATTAATATTCTGTCGCATTCATAATTCAACTTTCATTTTTTGCAAACTAAGAATTTTATTAATTTTTCACAGTAAGATTAAAATTAATTTTACTTTAGCATAAATATCATATGTTTTAATTTAATTGACTCTAGGACGCATGGGAAAAAAATTTAAAGGAATTTCGAATTGAAACATTTAAAAAAATTATTTTTAAGTATATAACAACCATTACATGCGGCGAAAAATATATTTGACATCTTCGAAAGTGAGTACATAAGCGCAGTAACTAAAACAATGAAAAGTCCTGTTGGAAAATGTACTTAAAATTATATTTTAAAAATTGATTCCTCTACACTCAAGTCCTTAAATTAAGGATAATTTAGAGTCACGTGGAGACAGAACTCAAAAATACATATATAACCCGTAAAATGACTACACACATCTTCACAAATCATATGCAAACCAGATAACACCGATAGTATGTCATAATGACGAGAGTGCAAGAGGGTGATGTATAAGGAATACAGGCAAAGAAGTAAAAATGTTCGCAAGCATTTTATAAGCCTTTCAGGGAAATAATCGCATAGTTATGACACAAAAGACGCAATAGGGTGATTCTTTACGTGGTAGAATTATCGGCCGTTTGGAATGTGGGCGTACCCTGCTGGAAGTATCCGAGGAACATGGAATCGCCCAGAGTGTCATCTCCAGGCTTTGGTAACGATTCCAAGGTTATGGTAACGTGAGTAGACGTTACGGCAAGATCTCCCTAGAGTTACAACGTCGAATGAGGACCGGTATTTGGCAATTGCTTACAAAAGAAACAGGCGGAACAAAACATCAGACCCATCTCGTCAGCTCTCTTGAGACACTGGTACAACAGGGTCAAGGCAGATTGGTCTATATAAAGCCGGGGTCCCACGGCCTATACCCCGTCTGCAGACGAGCCACGTTCCACCCGTTGACCCCTCTGGCGGTTTTCTGGTCTCTTTGATGACCCGTCGACTTACCGACAATTTGTCGGTAAAACTTCCCAGGCATCAAAGAGACCAAAAGGGGTCGAAGCGGAAACGCATGCTCAGGGCTATGGGGGAGTGTGGTCCCCCAGTGGGTCGGAGGTCTGATTTATGACCAAATTTGTGAAACTCCCAACCGTGGGATCCTGGCTTTATGGAAGGCCCTTCAGATGTGTTCCACTTATAGCAACTTACTGTCGCCTGCGGTTAGCTTGGAGTAGAGAGCATGCATTGTGGACACCACGAAAGTGGACTTATGAAATGTTTTCCGACGAGTCCAGGTTTAGATTGCAGTCTGAACACCAAGTACCCGTTATCACCAAGAGAGCATCGTTGAACGACTCCGTTGCGGTGGTGTAGGAGTGCTCGTTAGGGGAGGAATTATTCTGGGTTCCAGAATTGACCTGTATGTTCCAATTGGAACCATGACTGGCCAAATCTAGCGGAAGATCATTCTGAACAACACGTACATTTTTTTCGGAGTACCATGGGTGCAGAATTCATGTTTATGGATGATAACACCCTTCCTCACCATGTAAACATTGCAAACAAATATTTTCAATTTGAGAATATCACCCGTATGGACAGGCCAGCACTTTCACCGGACTTGAATCCAATACAGCATGTGTGGGATATGCTTTGACGACGAGTTTAAATCAATCAACTACCTTCTGCATATCTACAAGAACTTTGGAGAGCACTGCTTAATGAGTGGTGTAATATTCTCCAATATCAGATCGATAATTTGACACTCAACATGCCTAGACGTTGTGAGGATTGTATTGCATCGTCTGGGAAAGATACTGTTTATTAACCATCATACCAACCATGTTATATTGGTTTTTGTAAATAGTTTTTTCCTTGTAATTTGTTCCAGGCAGCAAAAACTCGCAATTTTTATCAATAATATCAAACATATATCATTTGTTTCTCTTTACCTTTTGTTTAATAAATAGGCTTTACAAATGAGTCACATTTGTTTTGCTTCTGACTCTTTCTTTTCCTGAACTTGCATTATCCTTAATTTATGGACATGAGTGTAGGTTCTACAATAATAGATGTGTCTTTATTTACATAGGGTTATTTTATATTTATTTCAATAAATATGCTTTTATTAATATATCATTATATTTTTACTAATTCAAAAGTATATAAATCTTTCACAACTCACATAAATATTCCAATCGTATAGTCTTTCATGATTATTTAATTTTTAATATTTAATTCTTCCTTCTATTCTAATCACAAGTCTTTTTTTATGTATGAAGTAGCTAGTAACTTTAATTTTAAGTTCAGTTGGTTTGATTTACAAATTCGAAGCATTAAATATTATATGTTATCTTATTAAATAAAATTTTGTTCAGTTTATCGTCTATGTTTTTATAATATTACTTCCATATTCTAAATTTATGAATTCTGGTTTTTATCATTCCTAAATCAATATTCTAAATTCATAAAATTATATAAAAATAATATAAAATGTGATATACTTCCATTGAATTTTGAACAACAACACACAAATAACTTTCGAAAATTTAAATATTTTAAACCTAAATTTGTAAACTTTTGAATTACCGATTATTCAGTAAAAACAGAACTTTATACTGAAACAAACCACAAAACATTTCAAATGCATTTGAATGGTTAAAATCTATTACTTTGGCTATTACAGAACAAATTTTGAAAAAAAATAATAATTAATGTAGACATTGAGGAAACAAAATCATTAACAAAAATTAAAGTAAAATTATGAAATATGTTACAGAATTATTATGGAATAAAGTTAAAAATATCAATTCATTTTTAATTAATTAAATATCTAAACAAAATTTTGACTACTTCTTTCTTAATGCAAATATTATTCATCCAAAAACCATTCTCATGCTAAAATTCGTTTTAATTCAACAATTTTTGGAAAAAATTATTGATAGCAGAAATAAATAAGTTGTTTATTTTTCAAGACTTCAATATTTCAATTTTCATCTTAAGGAAACAAACATATGAAAGCTGTTCAAAATCAAACTGGCAATATTAAACTAATTTTCCAGAAAATAAGACGGCATTATAGTTACTCCATTCAAATAGAAATTAGCTGTCATTTCAAAATCAACAAATTAACAGCTCTATAATCATCCCAATCATTTGCAAATCGTAAATATTTTTAAATAATAAAGAATTTACTTTTTTTATGTAATGTTAACTTTCAAAGCAAATAATCTCCAAGAGCGTTGGGCTATTAAGACTAATTACACGTTTAAAAATATATAATTCTTTTTACTACTGATTTAATAAACTGTACTTAAATAGTTAAAAGATAAACATACTAAATTTTTAATAACATGTTTAAAACAATAAAAAAGTTATATTCTTATGTCAAATATAACAGACTATTTACTTTTAATAACCATTTGCCATGTGTATCTTAAACACATAACAGAATCCACAGATTAAAATAAAACAACATATGCAGCTAGACAAACAGTTAAAAAAATTAGAAATACTTTATATCTTAAAATCCAGCCAAACAATTTTTTCTTTCATTTTACTTTCGATGTATGATTAGCTTTTCTGTAAAAATCCAAACTTTAAAACCCTAACACCTTCATTTATGCTAGCAAAGATTAAGATATAGTTTCATTATGACGTCAAATATCAATTTTAAAAACCTTCTTTTAGTCAACACTGTTAGATTTTTTTCTTATCGAAGAGAAATTTAGAACCGGAAACATCGGTGTAGAGTTGAGAAGTTAAAAGTAATTTCGCCGCGCGCATAATTCAAAAATTGTCTTGAAGTTAATAAATTCGGCGAACGTCAATTCATCGATGAAACCAACGTTAAAAGAAAATTCATCCCAAGAGGTTCCCACACACTGTTAGCAGAAGGCTTTAATTTTATGAATAAAAAGAAGTTTCTTGCTTCCTAACTGTTTTGCAGCCGCTAAAATTGAGATACAGATCAAAGAGAAAATTCTAGAGAAAAAGTTCTAAAAATTAAGCTCGAAAGGCAGGCAATTAATTACGGTAGATTATTAAAATTTAAGATTACAAGCTTGAGTGGCTGCGACACTTTTAAGAGTAAAAATCTGGCATCAACTACATCCGAAGAAGAAGAAAAAATCTCTCCTTTAATTCTTAACGTTAAATTAAACGAACCTAATTAAAAATGGCGCGCAGATAAGATATCGTCTGATTAATCTCCGTATGATATGGAAGATAAGACCTTTTAAAAAGAATAAGAGAGAGTTTTAAAAGTTATTTACTTTAAATTTGCCTTTACCAAACACTTTTCGGTTTTTGTAAAAACTGTATGGGGGAATCTGATGTCTTTTTCGTCGATGATTTTCATCCCTTAAAGCAAAAGATAACGAAGAAATTTCCTCTTGGAAAGTGGCAACACTGAATAGCTGCTGCTGCTGCTAATAGGAAAGTGTTTTAAAGAATACTGTTATGATAAAGATTTTTTGAAAAGTAGTAAAATGTTTCTCTGCTGCAAAAGAGGAGGAGTTGCACTTATTATTTTAGGAAGAAAAAGAGTTCTTCTAATTAGAAAGAACTTACTAATGATTTTTCAAGAAAAAAGTCACATGATTTGAACAAAGCGCATAGCATTATTAAAGAGTTACATAAGAAATTTTCATTAATAAAAAATGGAGTTTTATAGTAAAAATTTGACGGGAATTTTGAGTTTAGCTTTCAAAAGTGAGCTAAAAACATTTAACTTACGATGTTTTGAAAAACTGTAGATTATTAAATGTCATAAAAAAATGAAAAGTTCTTCATATTCTCAAGAGAAACTTTCTTGTGAAAATATGATGAATTCTCATTGCTTAAAAACGGATAAATCATGAAATATGATAATGAACAAGAAATTGATAAAATATGATAACGAATTTCTGAATATATGATCCTATTTATACTTTAAGATGTGAGCAGAAAAATATGATTATGAAAAGACGAAAACTGTTGAATATCTCACCTAAAACTGAGAAGAAAATTCCTAATGAATGTTTTCACATCTAAAATTTAAGTAAAACTATAATAATATTAATCTTTTTTTAGACTCGCATAAAAATATTAGAGAATATTTAATTAACAATCACGATATACTTGCTTTAACCATCTATCATAAATATCTATATAAATATATTTACCAAATAAAACTTTGAAAAGAATCGCGATGTCCTAGTAGAATGATTGAATAAGATTACTGAAAACGTTTTTCGACATAGAAATATCGAAAAGGAATTTAAAAGGTAGAAATGAGTAGTTTCAAAAAAAATATTAAATCGAACGACACATTTCAATTTAAAAATAATGACAGAAGTAGTAAAATAATTAGTTTTTAAATTTTACTTCATGATAAAATTGGAAAAAAATTGCAGGAAGTAAATTAGATAAACACAAACCATACAAGAAAAGTGGAACAATCTTTTCAATCAATCGTATAAACATTACTTTTTCCCTTCGCTTACTTATTTTTATTTTTACTTACTCTCAAATTCTAGTTTTCTCATTTTAAAAGAATGACCATGGAAAAAAAAATCGGAACAAAAGAGAAAAAAAGTGGAACTGGCACATCAATATCAACGAAAAATACAAATGTGAAAAATAATCATTAACTCCTACACTATGCATTAATAATCATAATATTTATGTGAAAGACTATGTTTAATTAAAAGATATAATCTGCCTAAGACTTTATTGCCATTAAGAGAAAAAATGTACAATAGTTATCATACAATATTAGATAAGTGCTAATATTTTAAATTGTAGTAAAGTATACTTTTTAAATATTTATTTCGAATCAATCATTTGTGGCGACTAGCTGGTTCGCAGAGATATAGATAACATTTAATTTTAGTTTAATCATTTAGATATAGCTTTATGTCCATAATTTTATCAAATCGATAGACAATACAGCCTTGTTATTTTGAATGCGTTTACATATGCTCTGATCACTGCGCACAAAATTTTTTCTAACTGAAGGCCAGTCATAAAATTATAACAATATAAAAAATATAAAATCAGCGATTCATCTATCTTATTAAACGCAAGGTACTATAACGGTTTTTTAATATTCGCCATGCGGTCTGCAGAGATATCAAACAGAATCCTTCTTTAACTTTCAACAATGAAAAAAACAAACAAAAAACACCCGATTAAATACTTGATGAAACAGCAAATATTATTTGAATTTCAGTACAACAATAGGGAAGAAAGAAATTATACAGTTAAAAATTAGACAAAATATAAATAAATAAATGACCACAATTTAGAAATAATTTGTACGTCTGTTCAAATTGATATTATTAAAAAGAATATGTATATTTTTTTGGAATTTTAAGATAATGTAAAAATTATTTTTATGCTGCTTAATTTTTGGAATTTATTGTGAGAAAACTCTAAAATTCAACAAAATTTTTAATTAATTAAAATTTTTAAAAAACGTTCCGAGGTGAAGATTTTCTTCGAGTATAGTATACACATTTGTCAAATTTGTCGGCCATAAATATGATGAACTGATTTGCAAAGCACTAATCAAGTGTGCAATGAATTGGAATTTAATTTTACACAGAAAAATTTTCACAACCACTATTTTCAATACAATTTTAAAAAAAAGGAAGATAGATTCTAGGTTACATGATTACGGCCAAATAAAATTTTAAAACGATATTTTTACGTGGAAAAAATCATATTTTATTAAAGCAACATGTAAGAATTAAAAAAAAAACTCCCTTACTTTAAAATATGAAAAAATTCTCTAAATATTCAAAATTTTAATTGAAAATATCAATTAATAGCAAACTAACAAACTATATATTTATTTTCTTTATCTTTGCTATCAAAAATTAGAAGCCAAAAATACGTTTACCTTACTATGAAGTAAGACCACGAATCAAGGTATAAGCATGACATGAGCATAAATCCATTGGAATAATTTGTAGCTATTCCAACCAGGGTGGTGGGAATTTTTACCAATGATGCAGATGAAACGAATGTAAACACACTTCACTTTCCAATAAGACGGAAGGACCCCTTTCACCAGTCCCCTACCGACCCAGTTATGGAAAGAAAGGTGCCATAGACACACACTTCCGGCTCCTTAACCAGGAACCGGAAGACAACCGTTACGCCGGTGTCACAAACTTGCAATAGGACAGAAACTGGCGCAGAACGAATGGTGTTACGTCTTCAGCCAGTTCGAAAAAAGCACTCTAACCCTGAAATTAATCATATTTCTACAGTCAAATTCCCGATTTACGTTGTTTAGGTCAAGTTAAAGTTAGATCTACCGGACTTTTATACATGTTTATTAAAAGTAAAAGCACGCGTTCATAGGCAGATGCTGGAATTGAAAGAATGGACCGGTACATAGCGGATGTAGTTAGAAGGGAGGGAAAGCAGACGCGATGTAGGGAGAGGGGGGTGCATCTTTGCTTCCCCCATCCCTAGGGGGTGCTGCCAAAAAATGAATGTATATTTCCTGGGGGGACAGGGGAACGAAAGCGTGGATAGAAGGACGCTGAGGCACTGCCAGAGCTGTTAATTTAAGGAACTTGTGAAGCGTGATTTTAGTGTGCGACAAAAAATTGCTGACAATCAGCCATTTTTCAGTGAAACATGGAAAAATCGTTATTTTGGAAATACTCAGCTAGTGTTTCGTGATAATAATTGACTGAGACGAGGGCACATTCAGTTAAGAGATATTTCAAGTATATTTGATTGAAGTTAGTGGTTTATCGATAATTTGGTTAAAAAAATTACAGAAATATGTCACAATGTCTGTCACAATGCCTATTTGATGTAATTTTATATAATTCTTTAAAACCACTCTTATTTAAGCATTAAATTGAAAGACATTTTAAGCATACTTGTATGAAACTGGTTAACGAGAATACGAATTAAAAGCGATAGAAATCTGTTACATAAAGCATGTTATTTTATTGAACTCTTTAAAACCTTCTTATGTAAACATTCAATTAAGAGACATTGTAAGTATATTCGATAAAAGCGAGTGGTTCATCGAGAATTTGATTCAAAAGTAATATCAAAAATCTGTTGTATATATTTTTAAAAAAAGAATATCTATACTTATAATAAAGCTCAATGTGTGTGTGTGTGCGCGTGTGTTGGCTCTCTACAGGCCAGACCGTTGGACCCACAGCTACCAAATTTGGTACATGTATACCTTGGAGGTCGGGAATGTGCACCTCGGAGCCCTTTTTTCGAATTTTTAATTAGAATTTGAATTAATTAAAATTTAAGCGAAATTTCGACGTTTTTCCACTATAACATTCGAAAATATGATCACACAAACATGATTTTTACATCAATTTAAAGATAAAAAAATTAGCTTTCTAACGGTATCAGTTTTTTTAATTTATAAGGTAAACTTTTATTTTTAACGAATTTTTAAAGAAATATTTTAACCATACTTTTTTATCACGTGACTGGATAAAATAAAATAAAACAATGACGGAAGTTCAAATAATAAAAAAAAATACTATCATCGTAAATCAAGTCTAAAGAAATGATACTTTTTGCACGTGACTGGATAAAATAAAAAATATATAAAATGTGATATTTTCTAAAAAAAATAAATGCAACGCAAAGGTTTCTATAATCGTTTGCATTATCTAAATCATTTATTTAACAAATCTTTCTTTATTTATAGTAAACCTGATTGAATTTAGACTGGATATGCATTAAAATCCCGACGTAATGGCATTTTTCTATAATCGTTTGCAATATCTGGATCATTATTTCAATAATTTTTTTCCATTATAAAATGTGATAGTTTCTAAAAAAATAAATGCAAAGCCAAGGTTTCTATAATCCTTTGCAACATCTAAATCATTTATTCAATATTTTTTTTTTCCTTTTTCGTTTTTTTAAAAAAAAACATTAAATATTTTGGCAGCATCATGGAAAAAAAAACATTTTTAATTTCAGGCCAATCAATGCCCGGAATTACTTCAAGGCTAATGAATATGCGACTTAATTTAAAAATTTAGAACGCATTACTCATGGCGAACCAGCTGGTCGCCAAAAGCGGCTAGCTAAAAAAAGAATATTCTAAATAAGTCTAATAAGCTAAGTTGAAATAATTTTGTTGAATTTTTAAAAACCATGTTATTCAAACATTAATTCAACAAATTTCAGATCAATAGCAATAAATATAGTATGTATATATTGCAATAAATATCTTCTATATATATAATGCTTGATTCGGTCGATTTGCAATATATATCTGCTATATATATCAAATAAGTCAAATCAAGCATTGACATGCTAATGAAAATTCTTCGAATAAATGCAGGAACTGAAAGGATTTTCGAGGTTTAGGCTATTTATATAAATATTTGAATATTTGAAATAAATATTTGAAAGATCCATTTATTCTAATATTGTAATACATAATTATTAAAAAAAACTAAATTGTTTCAAAAAATCTGAATATATCTCACGATAAAGAACACAATTTACCAAACTAAAATCAAACAAAAAAACTGAATATTTTTTTTAATCAAAATTTTAAAAGTTGTTTCAAATTGCCAGATATAAACCTCGAAATCAACACATTAAGTGGTAAGACAGATATTGCATAATATGCCTTTATATTGCATAATTAAAAGGCCTGATTATTAATTATTTTGCATAATTAATAATCAAGATGATTTCAAATTCGAAACAACAAATTTTAAACAATAATGGATCAATATAAATTTTAGAATGCATATTTTTGCGGTGCAGATTTTTAAGTTCACACAAGTACATTATAAATTGAAAAATCTTTCTACTTCTATTAAAAATCTACTTTTTAAATATATTATCAGCGGTAAATTTGATAATTTATCCCTCTTTGAATTCTCCACTCAAGTAATATTCATTTAAATGCCGAAATGAAACATGGTAAATTGAAATATTTCTCATTCTATACCTATATATATACCATTGTTTCAAGTTTTCAGACAAATCCGTGTTGCCATAAGAAAAAATCAAACCTATAATACATCATAAATAGCAGCGATAAGAACAGCAACAGCAAGATTAAAAAAATGAAAATTATCTACGTTTCAGGATGAGTTTGATGAAAAACAACTATTATATAACCTGAAGAATTACGATTTACAGTTTTAACTATCATCCTTACACAACAACAAGCAATTATATTTTTATTTTAAAAAAAAGCAACATCACTTTAAACCTACTTCATAACTCTGTATGACTAAAGATATTTTTGTGGAGCAAACGATTTTTTTTAAAAATAAAAACGATACAAAAAAGGTTTAAAAAATTTAGATTAAAATGAACAAGGTTAAATTCTAATTAAATAGCTAATAAAATTAAATAATTGATTTAATGTGAATTAAACTCGCATATAAAAGATTTAAGCAAAAAAAAAAATCAAGATAATTTTTTGTTAACAAACCAAAAAAAATTGTTTAAAGAATTAATTTACAGAATCAATTCATCCCCACATTAAGAGCATAAAAAAATCCCTACTAGTTTAATTTTTTAATGTTTTGCGCATCTAAAAAGAGGAAAGTGGAACAAAGTAAAACTGCAAATACGCTAATTTATTTGGATGTCAAGTGGACGGATACTATTAATTAATGAGTTAATTTGATTTAGATTTTGAACTAATTATCAGTAAAAAGTGTTTTTATTGATATCTTTTCATTTCTATACTTTTAACCCGAATATTTCAGGATCTTTAAAGCTTAACTATCTTCTCTTAAAAAATATGATATCTTATGTTTTAAACACTAAAAAAAAAGTTTAAACAAATGTCTTTTCATTTATATAGTTTTAACTTGCGTATTTTACGTTTTTGTTTAAAAAAGTTTGATTCATATATCTTATTTCTTTTAATTTAAATAAATAATATTTAAAAGTAATAAATAATAATATTTAAAATAAATAATATTTAAAATTAGTAATTACTAACTATATTTGGGCAATTCACAAATAAATCAAAAAATGCCTTTTAAATAGAATATGTATTAATGTTACACTACACGGATTATTATGAATTTTACTACAAAATTACATCCTTTTTTTAAAATTATTGTTTTTTCCTACATCATAAGCTTTCCAAATCAGAAAACATCATTTATTAATTTTTATAATAAAAAATAAAGAAGTCTTTATAACCATACGAAAAAAAAATCACTAAATCTAATTTATGTATGTTTCTAAAAATTACATAATTTATATAAAATTATTTTTTATAAAATACAAAAGACTTAAACTTATTTTATTCGTATAATTTTATATGCATATAATATTTCTGAGCTCTATAACGAACTAATAAATACAGAATCCTATATCCACGGGATTTTGGGGGTCAGTTTTGGCAGCTATTTAGCGAAATCTTGGCTGAAATGGCGCAACATAGAAATCGGTATTTCAATTATTCAAAACAATTTGGTGGATAATCCGTTTACTAATTTATTAGCGTAAATAAAAATAGTAATTGACGACAGATAATGATTTTATATAGAATCAGCAAAATACTTTATTCTTATGGTGTCATTACACGAATCAATAAACAGACAATCAACCCGCTGTCAGATTTTGTCTAAATTTGATACAATATTGCAATTTTAGCTAAAGGACCAAATTTTTTCCGCTTATCGCAAGATGGATAAAGTACAGCCGACTCAGAAAATTTGTCAATTTTCTGCTGATCTCAAGCAACCCGTTGACAGATTTTGTCTAAATTTGATACAAAATTGCAATTTTGGCTAAAGGACCAAATTTTTTCCGTTTATGGCAAGATGGATAAAGTATAGCAGACTCAGGAAATTTGTCCAATTCGAATTTTAAATAATAGTGTGATGATTTATTTATGAATATAATAACTTAAAGTCAGATTATATCATCGCATTAGTAATAATACTAATAATATTTTATTTTCCTACTTCATAATAAATAATATTGACTCTCTATTTTATTTTCCGGTCTACCTTTGGAAGAATTTGTTCATTCTCAGCCAATTCCATTCAATTTTTGAGCTATCGCGTTTAAAGAGAAAGAGGGAGTGAGAGAAGCATGATTCCAAACAGTTACTGTAGGTCATGGGTATTCCGAAAATATAAAACACTAAAGCGATTTACTATTTGTTTCAGTATCTCGATACTACCACTTTTTGACGATTCTGCCTTGCTAAGGAGTGAGACGGAGATATAAGCGCGTTCTCAGAATTCGCCATTTTTTGGACATGATTTTCACCCCGTTAGATATTTTTTTCTCCCTTCCTTTTTTTCCCACCATGTGTATGTTGAGTGCCCTGTTTGATCGTATTATTTTATTTAAATTTAAAAAAGCACATGGATTGCTTATACAGCTAATTGAAGTAGCAAAGAAAACCCCTTCTTTTAGGAGAGGCACAAAGACTATTTTATATAATATCGTTAAACGTGACCGAGATTATCTACCTTTATTAGATTCAAATTGTTATAAAAATTCATTAACGAATTAAAAAACTGTTTTAATATAAAAAAATATTATTTTTTTTTAATGAAAAAGTGAATTATCAAAATTTATTAACAAAAATCTTCCATTTACTTATCGGAGTTTAATGTTTAGACCTCTTAGAGTAACTAAAAATTGTTCTATGGTATTTTAATGTGATTTAGAATCTTTTTCTCACAATGTTACCAATTATCCACGATTTTCTTGCTTTCTAAGTCATAGAATATTTCGAATTCACTTTATCGTTATGAATAACAACTCATTTAATCATTCTTATAAACCCTATTTATGAATCGTGGTGACCAGGTAAGATCTCGGCTTCGGAACCGGAGGGTTTTAGATTCGCCACTCGATTCCAACGAAGGCAGGCCTGGTGCACGCTAAATCCACCAGGGCCTCAAGCTGGTACGTTGTGGAAGCTTGGAGAGGGAGACGACAGCTCAGGTCTCGTCCTTGTTATCAGAACGCGATTCATAATTACGTGGTCTATCTCAAAATAGCCCAGTATTGCTTTAAAACAGGACATTAACTAAACGAAACTCAACCCTAATCAGAATAAAGAATCATATCCTTACGCAGGATTTTCGAATCCAAGAATAAGCAGTACTTTTTTGGATCAATTGAAAAATAGAAAAACCAAACAGTAGCGCTAGAAGATTTAATTGTAAAATAACGACAATACATCAAACTAATAGTGCAACATCGGGGTTAAAAGATTACCTTCTTTTAAACAATACGAATTTCAAATTCTGTAAATGAATTACAAACAATTAGTTTTCTCAACCATTAAAAACATAAAGTTAAAATGAACAAACTGAGTCCTTCCTTAACGATTAAAAAAAGTTTCGTATTAACATTGCTCTATTCAGCAACTATTGGTCTTCTCCTTCCCCAAGAAAGGACCGGAAACTTTTACAAATCTCTCTCCTCAAAAATTGTTAAAAGGAACTTTCTAGAAATCTCATCAACATGCAAATTAGATTATAGGGCACTCTTCTTGCCGAATTACTCGGTCCTTCCTTCCCCAGCGAGACAAACTGCTCTGGGACAGATTACACCGGCTAATCGTTTTAAAACTGAGGTAATTGAAGGCGTAACTTTGAAATCAGCGTAATTGGGACGGCAATTTAAGAAGAGGAGTAATGGGAGATAATGTTTGGTGTCAACAGCCGTCAATTTTGTCGAAATTTAGTCAAACAAAAATATGATCTTAGATTATCCAAAAAAAAATAGTAGGAGCTGAAACTGTCCAAATGGCAATCAAAAGAGAAAAGAGGGCTGACTGTACGTTCTTTTTTGGAAATAAACCACGCCTATTTGCCTTGGCATTTTTTGCAGATAGTATTTGGAAAATAATAAACACTTATCCTTGACTTGTTTACCTGAATATCTAAACAGTATTCTGCTGTTCATCTACATTTGACAAGCATTTGCTAATAGGAGAAATTAAATTATTATAAAAGTCTGAATAAAAAAAATAACTACTTAAAATAAATAAGAAAGATTAAATTTATTTTTCTAGATACCTATCAGATATAATGAGACAAAATAATCTCAGGGTCTTATTGCTGAAAAAAAAAGTAATTATTCTTTAACAAAAAGAACAAGAAAATCTTGAATCTTCAAGAGCAACATGAAAATCCCACATTTCCAAGACATGTTATTTCTGACTTATTTGATTTTTGAACAACAGTTTTTACAATTTGTGCATATAATTTTGTTCTTTATTAACATATAATTACAGAAAATTCAGATTTTATCAATTTAATTAAAAAATGATTAATTTCATTTTGCAATAATAAAAATTTGAGACTACGTGGGCCACTAAAACCATTACTAGATAAAATTTTCTTTACTATTTAATAAGATGACACCTCCTATTTTGTGAATATTTTCTTAGTTTGATTCATACGGAAATCCATCGAATACTTGACTAATATATGTATTCGAAGTAATTTTAATATTGAATTATAATCGTTATGAATGGATTTCTTTTTTGCTTACAACTATTAAAATTAGATAAATCGAATGTATGGCATAATGGTGGCATGGTATGGTATAATGATGGCATGGTATGGCATAATGATGGCATGTATGGCATAATAGTGGCATGGCATCGAATGCATGGCACTCGAACAAAACAATTATGCTGTTAAATATTTTGGACACTAAAAAGCAATTAATTTACGAGACCTTTTGGATTTCCAAAAAAACTACAATATTAAATATTTTGGACAGAAAACAATATTTACCTAAAATAAGCACAATGCATACACTTATTGGCATAGTAAAGATCATATTCCAACGTATATCAGATATTTTCATTTAACAGGTCACAAATATTAGGTATTTATTGATTTTACTTTATAGAGATAAATGGATGCTTTAAAATTTATCCTTTAATACAAACAAGTCATCTTTAACTTTTACCCTTTATTATAAAAATCATCTTCGATAACAGAAAATGTGTTAACACTTACGTAAAAAAGAACGAAATTGAAAAAAAGAAATTCCACTTACATTGGAAAATAAAATATCAACTGTGATTTGTCGGAAATACTATAAGAATCTTTGGAGACTCCGAACACAAAACTTTAGCAAATAAAATTATTAATAGAAAACCTTTATATGATTTTATTTAGTTACCCTTTTGGGAAATATAAAGATTGCGTATTAGATATTCAATAGAAAATTCTAAATTATGCTATAATAGATCAACTTAAGTATCTTTTATTATAAGAGCCATGCTTTATCTTATATTGAATATCTTTAAATTATTTTATATTACTGAATAATCTTATATTAGAATTTGCAATTGCTTCAAATAATTCATTAAGAATTATTTGAATATCTGGTGAATTTAAATGAAGTTTAAAAGATATATATCCAGCAATGCACTATATTTTATATAACAGAATATATTTTTTAGAATACGCCAAAAAATTCAACAAAATAAGGAAAAAAATATAATATTTTTGCAATGCTAAACTAAATTAACGTGTTTCTAGATTGTTTTACGTTAAAAATTATTATAAAATACAAATTAAAACAATGAAAAGCTGTTAAAAATAAATCTAATGGAAAAAATTATAAACTCTTTTGAAAAGAAAACACATAATGCTGATTCTACTAATTTCAAATAAAACTTATTATGAAAGCTAAATCAATATAAAACGGTAGCATATCGCATTTAACACGAGAAAAAAATTATTTAAAATAAGAATACGAATCTATTGTAAAGAATTTAATTCATAAGAAATTTTGAAACTAATTCTTTCTGCAGTTTCACTATTACTTCTTTGCATATCTCTCCTCCCTCAACAACGCATCTTTATATGCTAAAGTTATTCGAAAATAAAACATACATTTTTTTTTATTTCGCTTCGCAAGCGAAAATAATGGGAAAGATACATATTAGATTTTCACACAGAGTTTCTTCATAATTTAAAATCGTCTGAATCGCAGAGCAGAGCGAAAGGGAAGAGAGAGAGTCAACAATTTCTGCGGTTCGGAACGAAATTGAAGAATAACATTCGTGTCTTTTATACTTTATTCTTTATTATTATTTTTTATTCGTCGTCGTCGAGGCTTTAGTATTTTTTTGCCTCTTTTTTTCCCCTTTTATTTTCATTTACAGCTGCATTTTTTTGTTATTATTTTTGGGAGGTACCGACTTGTCTAAAGAAATGGGCCCATATGACAGAAAATAAAAACTCTTTCTCCTTCCACTAGTGAAAGAGCATTATTAAAAAAAAAAAGCGAGAAAGTATAAAGGTGTAATGTTGTTTTAGCAAATAATAAAAGTCAAACAGGGAGGGAGGCAGCAAGACATGATCAGAATATCCGGGGAAAGCTGAAGATTTGGAAATGGGAAAGAAATACAAAGTAGGAAGTAAGGAAGGGGGGAGAGAGAGAAGTGGAAGAAGAAAATGTAAGGCTAGAAATTTAATTACCTTCATTTTTTATTAATTTGGACTGAATATATTCAGTATGAAAACACATCTCAATGAAAAAGAAAGCAATGGAATGAATTTAAAAGTAGATTCGAATTTCTAACACAAAACATAATAGCATGATAAAGTGTTACTATGAATCATATATCTGTATTTCACTTTTTTAAAATTTATTCTTATACATATATATAATAAAAATAGAATGCACTGAAAAAAAGTTATTGAAACAGCGTGTATAATTGCAGTAAATAAACAATGGAAAGCATAGTTAAAAAAGATGTTTGAATATTCTTTAAAAAATTTATTAAAATCAGTGAAAATATGGTAAATGAATAAAATTGATGCAAGTAAGAATTAGAGCACAAAATTTTCCATATCATAATATTTCAGAATAAGTGTTATAATTGTGGTTAGTGTTAATCAAAAATTCAAAAAATAAGTTTAAAAAAATGTTTTAAAAAATTATTTTTAGTGAGTTAGTTAAGTTACCCTGAAAAGACTTCAGGCTTTACCCTCAAAAGCTATTGCACCCCATGCATCATCATCAATACACAATACATTTCAATACTTCCGTATAAAAGAAATTATCCATTCATCCAATTATATTATTCTCTTTTCCATTTTGAAAACTATACATTTCTCATTAGATTTTCAAATAAATATTTAAAAAAAGTCCCGGTTTTATATTTCTCTATTTGGTTTACCCACAGAGTGACTATTGCGATATTTTTTGTTCTTTATGGATTGAATACCAGTGATATTTAGTACTTTTAATCAAAGTTAAGCAGTGCCTAAATGTAATAAATTATTTGAAAGCGAAAATCTCCGATTAATTTGTTAATTTAAATTATTAATTTTCTTTACTTTTACATGCATGAAAACAAAGAACAAAGTACAATAAAAAAGACAAATTATTTCCTATTATGACCAAAAGGGCGCCAAAATTTTAATTATGTGTGGGTAGCCTATTAAAATCAATAAATCGTGCCAATTTAGTTAAAAAATACATTTAATGACATTAAAGGACATGATTTACACGGGGACAAAACTATTTAGGACAATAGCATTTAACATATATGCATTAAAATAATACTCGGGGTCTACATCATGCTTTACGCTCGCTTCCAAGACATGGACTGATTGTTCATGGCAGCGGCCGATAGAGGGCCGAAGAAAACAGTTACGGTTACATTATTATTTTTCAGGCCTTCAAAATAAATAACATATAACAAAATGTAATTTACTTGTTAATACTGATAACATAAATTATTACACAAGACAAATAATTTATAATTAATGAAAAGAAAGAATCAAAAACCACAGATTTTCATAGAAATTCTTCTTTTTTTCTGAGATAATTTCGAAATGAAGACCATTTTCAAACAATTTCGTAAGATGGGAAATTTTCAATGTCGTTCAAATTTGAAATATTATAAAAGCCGCAGAAAGCCACAAGATTTTAACAGTACCCGGAACGAATGTAAAAGAAAAATATGAGGCTCATCATTTAAAATTATAGAATTGCTTGAAATAGCCGACAAAATTCATATTGGTTCTTATTCGCTTAAATAATATTATAATGGCAGCAGTGATTTTATGAATATAACAATGATTTTCACTAAAGAAATATTTAATAAAGGATGCAAATACTTAAAAATTAATAAAGAATTGAAAAATTATAATTTTAAATTTAGATTTCTTCTTAAAAAATTAAATAATCCCAAAATCGAAAATATAATTACTGATGTATTTATTGAAATTAATGCATCTCACAAAAAAAAAAAATTCGAGAAATATAATTTAGAGATTTTTCGAAAATACGTAAAAACAATGGTTTTGAATAACAATTGATAAAATAATTTTTTTTCATTCCATTTGTTTATTTATTTGAGCAAAAATAAAATGTTCCCATGTCTTATGATATAGATAAAAATTAATTAAAATATAGTCAAACATTCATTAGATTAGCCGAGATTTAATCTCGTTTAAATCTTGATTTATTTCCCAATTTTCATCATAATTTAGCCCATACTTCGTTCAAAAATGTTTTCTTATTTCCTGACCTAATTCCCACATTTTTATTTAATTAATTCTACATGTTCTATATAAAATTACTCGCCACAGTATTTCTCACACTCCAAATAAAGGGATAAATATCCTTAATGCTTTCAATATTCCTTAAAAGATACCTAAAATTTCCTCTCTGAAGTCTATACGTATCAAAGAAGTCCCTATCGAATTCTCGTAGTAAAACTACTGAAGGGAAAGACTTCGATTTTTTTTTTGTATTTATATCGCGATGCAAACGGACTTCGATTTTATCGTCAGAATTGCTCATAAAACGCCTCTCATAATGAAATAAATCGTTTTAAAATTTCTCTTATCCAGTCACGCAACTGCTAAATATTTTTACACACATTCAATCAATTAATTTTTGGCGTTAGTTTCTGAGCGCTAGTAAATTTGCAGAATTTTATGATGTTACGAATATATTTATAATGTTTTGTCGCCAAATGCACTTTAACACTCACTATTTTGATGCATTAACATGTCGGAGAGCATTAACACGTGTCCAGTGGTTCATGGTAGAGGCAAAAATGCTTAGACTCCAGATGAAACACGTCAAAAGTATTCACGAACAAGAATTTTAATATATGATACTGAGTCTTTCCAAACTGATTATCCCTTTATTTTCTATATTCTGGCAAAATCTCTAGTTAGAGATTGCAAAGTTTGCATTTTGAACGGGAGGATAAATTTCATATAAGGGTAGTTGTAAACAGATTCCTTATTAGTTGAATTAGGAAAATTATCGTGACGATTTTGCAGAAAAGTGTCAATCTAATCTGCAAAATGGTTTATTTAAAACAGTTCTGCAAAGATAAAGAAAATTCGCTCTATTAACGAGGAATTTTTACTTTCTCTAATTAATTAATTAGAGATTAATTAATTAAATTAATTGTCAAAATATTCGAACTTCCGATTTTGATTAATCTCCACGATTCAGATGTTCCTAAGTTCGAAAAGCATATTTTCGAAAAATGTCCATCTGTCTGTTAGTGACAAAGAAAAGCGATTTCAGCTAGATGTTGAAATTTGTTATATGAGTTAAAGTAAAGTAGACATCGCTAAGGCTGAATTACATTTATATAAGTAGAAATTAACTCTAACTCTCTACGTTATTTTTGTCTTTTTAAAAAAGTAATCAATCTTTATAAAATCCTTTTTTGTCATCGTTATTTCTCTTTTGACGTCATTACGTTTGCAATGTCATTATTGTTTACTTTCAGATGTAATCTCAGCGCGAAATGGAATTGTTAGTTATAAGATCTTTTAAAATTCTTTTTGGTGTGAATGTTTAATTTTATGCATTTAAACATGTAAACATTTGTAAAAAATCACTGCCGTAGCCCACATTTTATTATATACCAAAATTTTGAATGAGTTTTAATTATAACTGCTTCATTAGAACACGAATTGCAGTAGATTATTTATTGGCGTCAGCATAAAATTTATCAGAAAGCTAAGTTAATCAGTAACTAATTTGATACGTTTTAAAAATATGATCTTTACAAAAAATGTGTAAATTACAATCAATTTTTTTATTAATTCCTTCCAGTTGAAGTCTTGCTGCCAGGCTGCCCGAATTTAACACGATAGATACAAAAAGAAGAGAGCTAGATTTATAAGATTCAGTACGCCTATTTAAAATCTTTAACATAGAAAACTACCAAAAAATCCTTTGCCAACAAAGGATTTATCGTTTTTCTGTCTGCACTTGTAAACGCGATAATTGAAAGACGCAATGACAAATATATCGAATGCGGTATAGTATTTTCTGACTACAAGTGCAGTTTTGAGCCAAATCTTTATTTAAAGGTACTGTGAAAAACATGCCTGCAACATAAATTCAATCTTCCGATATTATTAACCGCGTGCCAGTTTTTAATCGCCAAGGATGGCACGATAGATTTAATTCAATTCAAAATTCGCGCCAAAAGTTAGTTTTGGAATTATTGCAATGTCATGCGAGGCATATCTGATATGGTAAATTAGAAAGTGTATGAGAAAGTTTTAGGGAGACTGCTTTCACTG
This sequence comes from Argiope trifasciata, assembly GCA_026543055.1. Classification (NCBI taxonomy): domain Eukaryota; kingdom Metazoa; phylum Arthropoda; class Arachnida; order Araneae; family Araneidae; genus Argiope; species Argiope trifasciata. The sequence goes on from JAPMOQ010062520.1 coordinate 883,199, forward strand.
AGTTTTTATAGAATAATTCAGAAATCATGCTGATGATAGCTTCTAACTAGAAGAAAGAAATGATACATTCCGAAATCCAACATATACTACCTCTGAAAGCTACTTTGAAGATGGATAGATTCTTACTTCCATCATTCAGTGAGTTCTCCAAACTAATAGGATACGCGACCAATTGGTTTGCAAAAACAGTTTTCTGAAATGCATGCCAATGAAAACAGCAATATATCTTGCCTTTTAATGCGAAAATGAAAGAATTTTCTTTTACTAGTAGGATATCTTTCCCCCCAATATTTTTGTATATTGCGTTTCCTTTTTAAAGCAAACAATGGTTTACCTTTGAGGATTAATTGTGCATTTAAAAGCAAATTCTATATACCATAAGTAAAAGAAATTATTTTAGATACTAAGCAAATTCTAGATAAAGAAATAATATCTTCCTTTTTTAAAAAAGTTTGTATTTGTTATTATCTAATAAAGATAATAAATATATTTTATTTTAAACTAAGATCTCAGGATTTAAACATAAAATTAAATGTCATATGCTTGGAAAATATAGAGTTTATTTTTATGTTGTTATCAATGATATTCCATTTTATGGAGAAAAAAAATCTATACATTTGTTTCTTTAAAATCCGAATTTATATATTTACTTATTTTTTTAGTATCAGATCATTTAGACATCTGAAACACCGAAAAAATTGTGTACACTACTAAATTATCAAGAAGATTATTTTATATTCTAGACAACTTAAAGTGCATTTTTATTAAAGGAATATAAAAAAAATAATCAAATCTTTAAAAGAGAAGTAATGATATATTATGAAAAGCTTTTAAATTCAGTAGAAATTTTTAAAAATTTTCAAGTTATTACTTAGCTATGTATGCGTTTATTTTAGGAGATGCTTAAAATCTCAAAAAGTTAATCCAAATTATATTTTAGAAATTTTTTTGAAAAAAAAAAACATATGATAGGAAACTAACAATTTTAGAAAATTAATGACTCTCCTAAAAAAATCACTCTCTAAAAACAATATTTTCAGAAAATTTGTCTTAATACTTTATAGTAAATTGCGAATAAATTTGAAACTTTCGTTCCTTTAATTGAATGTGTAAATATTTCAAATGAAATAGTCTTTCATATCTACTAAATTATAAAGTTGATGAATATATAAGATTACTTAAAAATGATATTTAGTAATTTCAAAAACTTCACTTAAAAATAATCATCGAAAATAGCCAAAAGTAAATAAGTAAAAATTTAATTAAAAAAAATATTCGGCAGGACAAAAATGCCTACAAAAAAACCTTACAAATTATCTATGAAATTTTTTATGCCTACAAATTCCTTTTTTCGGAAGAATTTTAAGAATGTATTTTAAAGAAATATAGTTTTTTGTTGATAATTTCGGTCATGAGGAAATGACATCTAGGTACATTTAACTTGGTTTTAATTATTCGAAAATAAAAACAATTTAGGTATAAGAATCTTTAAAGCAATTCCAAAAACAACAATTAGCAATATAAAACTTTCATCTGAATAACACGCTATTTTAAGGTGACAAACAATTTGTTATCAAATATTTGAAAAAAAAAAAAAA
>JAPMOQ010062520.1:884806-902177 GCA_026543055.1 Argiope trifasciata
AAAACTTTGTTTGCCAACCAAAAATTATTATATATGTACATATACTCTCTCTCTCTGTATATATATATATATATATATATATTCTTTCAAAAACACTTACGGCTTAAACATTGGTTAATGTTTTTAAGTCATTGTAATGTGTTAATTACAATGACTTAAAAATAATAATGTTCTCAAATAATAACTTGAAATTTGCAATCGTAGATTTCATTTTTTAATATTACTTTTAAATTATTTTTATTATTAAATTTATACAAGATATTATCTTAATAATGTTAATATAATTTTTCTACAGTAATTAGAAGTTGTGCTATATCGAAATTTCACATAAAATATCTAAGTTTTACTTCACGACCAGAAACATTATATAAAAATGTATCTAAATAAATTTAAATCTATAGTAATAAATAAATGTTAAAAACGGATTTCATATGTTTTTTGGTTCTATTTTATTCATAATCCCCCTCACATTTAGAAGTAAATTTACATGAAGCAAATGCAATATCAGTTTGTTATATTTAATTTAATCTGCCATCGGAATTACCCATAAAGAGTACATCCGCGTGGACGGCTGAAAACTCAGACAGACAATTATAAACATAAAAATTCCCCTCGGGATATGTCTCGTTTTTGCCATTATTTATCACTATGTATGCTTTTAAGATTCGGATCAGAAAAGCAAAAATCGTCTCGATTATCTGGAGAAATTTTTTTTGTCGGATTTATGACAAGATGAGGAATCTTATTTTAGAATTCTAAGCAAATCTTTCCTTTTAGACAGTAAATAAATTAATTTCAAGATTATAATTTTTTGGTACAATGATTTTAACAATAGAACTACCGATGTGAAATATATACCTAATTTTACCACATTCATCAAATTGAAGGATTTTTCATCATTATTGTAATTTCTGGCTTAGTATATGAAGATAAAAGAATATTATTTAAGTGTATGAAGATAAAAGAATATTATTTGTGTATTCAGATAAAAGAATATTATTTAAGTGTATACAGATAAAAGAATATTATTTAAGTGTATGCAGATAAAAGAATATTATTTGTGTATGCAGATAAAAGAATATTATTTAACGAAAACAACATTTAATATAATAATTCATTAATCATTAATAAAAAAAATCAAGAATATTTGTATTTGCATTTATAGAATATTCAATTAGAGCTTCTAGTTCTACAGTGAGTCATCATTAGCTATAACGGCTGCCGAACAATATGGATCAATCAATATAATTATATATAAAAATGCAACTCAAATTTTTCCAGGAAATATTTGAGCGATACGTATAAATGAACGGAAGTACATATTAATGTGCAGCAGTCATAGATGATCCATAAAATATTATAAACTTTGAAACTGCAAAAGCCGCCATTTTAGTGGGTCTTGTTATAAATATTGACCATACTGATTATGGAATATAAAATGGCTGGGTGGAAATTGAATTGGAATAGGAAATCATTCTAAAATTTCCTTAAAATCATGATAAAGTTCTGGAACAAAATAAATTATATCATCATTTTAAGCATAAAAATTTGTAAACCGTCAAAATGATGGCTTCAGCAGATTTAGTGTTACATTAGAAGAAACTACCATACTAACAGGTTAATACTTCATTTTTTGATTTTTATTGGACCATTTTGCATTTTTCTTTTTTTTTCTGTTGATAAATTTGGTATTATAAAAAAAGAAATTTAAATTTACTATAAAGTTTTAGTTATAATAATATTTATAGGTTAGCTTAATATCTATAAATGTATGATGAAAATTAGTAGGGGCACTATTTAGAACAGATTGCTAGATGCAGTACTACTAAATTTTGCAAGTCACTACTTCTGGAGTAGTATGCGCTGACTAAAATAATTACCCAAAATTTTATTTAAAAATTATACAAAATATTTTTTTCAACAATTTCAGTGCATAGAATAAAACCCCTAATAGGTCATTTTTAAATTTAAAAAATTAGCTTTTTTGTTCAACAATTGCATTTCCGTACGGTTATTTTCTCTATTTTAGTAATTCTTAAAAATATTTTACAACAATAATTTACATTTTTTTATTGTTGGATTTATACTCATGCTTATTGGGACGATGTTCCACATATTTTTGAGTTCATTTCATCACTAATATATAATTAAACATAGATTTTAAAAATAAAATAAGTACTTGCGAATCAAGGTTAAAACAGTATCATGATATAATGTTTCTGATTCGATGTTTGAATCTCCAGTAATTATTTTTGTTATATCAATTTTGTTTAGAAACCACGAAGATTAAAAAAATATATTATTTACCCGCCTAGGTGTGAAAAAATTTCCCAGTTAAGGTAGCCATTTTTTTCTTTTTAATTATCCTTTAAGAAATACAGACAATATTCATCAATCCAACAAAAAAAAATTATAATTCCAAAATTGGTCAATGACTATTATAAGTTTTAAAAGAACTTTTAATTTTCATAGTAAAAAAAACTCATAATTCTTTAAAGAAAATTTTATTCTTATACTTTAATAAACTAAAGTGGACTATTTCCTAACACTCCAAAAACAAATGAAAATTATGTAGGGTAAGGAAACGATGTACATATCTATGTACATCATTGAGAGGAAGTAAGAAAATTGGGTTACAGTTACGTTCACACAAAAATTTTAAGTGAGTTTGCTTGAAATAAAATTCTAAATTATCAGTTATTTGGCAGAAAATTTAAAATTTTTGATTTTCGAATTCAATATCTTTCAAAAGAATCGTACATATCTTTGAAAAAAAATTTTAACTAAGAAATTCGAACCCTTTATTATTCATTCGTTGTATGTATCTTGAATTGAGATAACAACAAGGAATTCGATTTTTCTTTGTAACGAGGATTAGTTTATTGATGTTAAACACATAACAGCAAAACTTAATAACACACACACAATAATAAATTGTAAGGAAATTGTCAATTAAAATAAATCCACTTCAAAGTGCCGATTGCATTGAAAAATCAAACATAAGCAACTGATTTCAAATCAAATTAATGAATCATCTAAATTTAATATTTAATTTCTTGGATACATTTAACAACATTTAAAATTAATTAGATTCTGAATTTTAATTTTAATACCTTAAAATACAATCGATAAATTTATGAAATTTGATGAGCAGTTTGGTTACATAAAAATATAAGAAGCATTTTAAACACAGAATTAGAGCCCTAATTTATCACTTAAATTTAAGCTACATTTCAGATGAATATTTGTTTCATTAGTTTTGATTAATATTTTAATATTGTATTTCAGAAACACAATGGGAATGATCAAATCAAATTGCTCAAAATCGTCAGACGATTTCAGAACTAATGTTCCATCTGTCAGCTTGCAAGCACCATTTCGCTTTTCCTCAAATATAATGCTATTTGATCTAACAAATATTGCATTAAATTATAAAATTTCCATTTGTTTATTTTATTAATATATTCCATTCAGTTTCTCCTTTGATGTTCTGAAAATGTAACAATTAGTTCCTTTAATTAGAAACAAAGTGCTGTTGTTCGGCACAATTTTATATTCAGCACTTCTCATCGTAGTATGCATTTATCAAACAATTCTTTAAATATTTCAAAGAGAATTTTTTTTCTTCAGAATTTCCATTGTAATGGGAAACTGCTCTGTGTGCAAAGTTCGTACGATAAACAAACTTGGGACAATTGCATTCATTAAGAAGCATTAGCATCACAAATTAATTAAGTAGAGTTTTCGTAACATAAACTAATTTGGCAACAGTTATTATTCATTATAATAATATGGGAGTACTTTCGTGGTCATTATAAATATCGTTTGCTCTAATACGTTTCGAAAATATTTACTTAGCAATTTTAGAATACAGAATTAAATAATTCAGAGTTAATGGCATCAAAGAAATGCTATCAAAGGTATTACAATACGCTGGTAAGCGCTTTTCATTATATACAGAAATTTCGGTAAATATATCTTAAAATAAACAGATATTACGAAGTTAGAATATTTATTTTAGTTTTATAAAAGCAGAATTTTCATAAGTTTTAAAATTAAATAATCTATTTTAAACATTCTTGATATAAATCGTTTGGAATTTTTAGAAAAAAAAGTAACTGATCGGTATTGAATAAATATAGAGCAATCTGAATACAACTTTTAAATTCTAATAATGTTGTTAAGAAAGTCATCAATTGTACAAAGAAATTCAAAACCAAACGTATTTAAACCATAAATGAGAAAATTTGTAAATTTAACTTTTAAATTCTAGCAATGTATTAGAAAAAATCATTAATTCTATTAAGAAATTCAAAACCAAATGTATTTAAAACACAAATGGGAAAATTTAAAAATGAAACAAATTACTAGTTATTTTTCGAGCTTTTGAAATATGTCTAATTGTAATATTGGAAACATTAATTCATTAACATTTTTTGTTACTAATAGAGTTCATTTCTATAATTTTATAAACTTTCAGACAACATATAATTATTTGGATTTAAAATTTTAAATAGTCTGTGTTTTGAAAAAATGCCTATCTTAATATTTAATGCCTTCAAAAAATTTATTAGATTCAAAAAGTAACTTTGTGTTTTATGTTTAAGTTTACATTTTTACACCAAATCTATTTTTGATTATTTAAATAAAGAGATTTTTGTTAAATTTATTAATAAAAAATTTAAAATAACAAGAAGAAATTAATATTATTAGTGCAATGATATTAACTAGCAAATTAATCTTAACTAAAAAAACTAACTAATAAATTAACTAGAAATTTTCTTGAGTTCGAATTAAAAAAATATTTTAAATTTTTAATTCTTAAGAATGAATTAACCGAAATTAAATTGACTTGGTATTTCAGAGTTTTTACAGTGAATGCATCATTAAATGAAAAAATAATGCATCCATTAATGAAAGTAAGTTTTTTGAAAAACACATTTTCAAAATAGAAATAAATTTCAAAAAATTTCATTTTCAAAATATAAAATTCTAAGTTTATAAAATCTATTCATATTTAAGGAGAATGAACAAACATAATAAAGAAAATGAAATGAATGTGTTAAAAATTTACTAGTTATAATTTCATAGGAATTCATAAATGGATAACTGAATAAAAACTATCTGTAAGAAAATCTAGTGACTTTTAAATAAGTAAAATTTTAAAAATAAATAATTGTTAATCTAAATAAAAGGTCACCTCACATTTTTGAAAAGAATAGCTAACTATAAAATTAAATAAACTGTATGAATCTAATTCCTAAAGAGAATTTCAGTTCTAAATATTTTTTAATTATGCAAGAAAAATTTATGTGTAGTGAATTTTCAAGTCGCTACATTTTATTTCTTGACATTTAAAGAATCTTAAAACTCCTACATTTTATGTGACATTTTTTGAAAATTAAAAGCAATTCTTTTTATGTATTTAGTTAAATGCATATAAATAAATTATAATAATTATATATGTATATATAAGCAGTCGAATTGTTAAGTCAACTGTAAATAAAAAATATTATACGACGTAGTTAAATTATATATTCATGTTAGCATCTGTCAGTATTTAATGATATTGTTATGTAATACAAAATCTTCATGAAATTTAATTAATGTTGGTATGCTTTCAAAATGAAAAAGATATTAAATAGTTTTTATATTCAAAAGAACCATTGTCTTTTATATTTAAAAGAAATATTCTTGCATTTCAAAACAATTTTCTTTACACAATAATGTTTTAAGGCTTAAAGAAAATTACTTTAAAAATTTAATAATTCTTCCAAATTTAAGATATTATATTTAATTTAGAAACTCATAATGTATATTATTGACAAAATTAAATACTATACAGAATTTTATTCATATCATAACTTATAAGAGCATGGCTTTCATCACAAAAATCAACAAAAGAAATTACAAAATGCAAGCAAAAAAGAAGGCGTAACTTACAAGTTCCCTTTTGGTAAGTCCATGCTGTAAAAAATGTTTCGCCCATTGAAGCTTGATATCTCTAAAAGAGGCATTTTGATCCATTTTCTTCAAAAAGAAGAAAATCAACACAAACAACACTTGTATACAAATCCAAGCCAGGTGGAGCGTTACAGCCATACACAAACACGACGAAACTGTTTTCTTTTCTGCTATCGCTCTCTCCCTTTCACAGTATAGTGGTCACTTATAGCAAACGATTACAAAAAAAGAGAGAGGGTGGGAGATAAAAGAGAATCGAACAAAGAAAAAAAAATCAACTAAAGATTAAAAGATCATTTCGTGTCCACACGGTGTGATATTGTCTGAACCAAAAAACCAAATGGTGAAAACCCACGGCCAGATAGTTTTCAGACAGCCATAGGACTATTAACAGCAGAACGGCACAGCACGTCGGAGCGGGGACCAGACATAACAAACAACTTGTGCATATCAAACGAAGAATAAAATTGAAAAAAAAAAAAAAAAAGGAAGAGAAAGAACCGAGTGAAAAAAGGGTTAGAAGAAGACAACATCGACTTTCTCCCTCATGGGTGAAACGAAAGATCCATCCCACTTGGTTTGAGGGTTATTGTTCCCTGGTCCGTTTCCGCCAAAACACTCGCCCCGTGTGACGTGGAAAGAATCAACTAAAGAAATGAAAGGATACAAATTTTGTTTCGAATGATGATGTCGGATTTTTCAACTTTTTTTTTTTTTTCTTCTTTTCTTTCTCGCTTCTTTTTTTTTAAAAAAATAAATAAATACATGAGTTCGTCATTTCTCTATCGTGAGTAGGGATTTTTTTTGTGTTTCTTTATTCCCTACGGTAGGGAAATCGTTTTTACGGACGGGCGTAGAGGAAACCCACAATACCGTTGCAAATTACGTGTTGGTGGTGATTTGAAGCAATATTTCCGGCTTTTAAAAACGTTTTTACAGCCACAAAGGCTGTCTTGAAGAAATGCGTGTTTTTTGAGAGAGGGGGCAGGAAAGGGGAAAGAAATATGCCTTTCGAATTTGTGGGAGAACGAAGTTTTATTATACTAATTTATTTAATCTAATATAAAATGTTTTGCTTTATAAAAATCTGTCGGGTTGACAATCAAAACTTTTAAATTTAAATTTAATTAGGAAGGAAATAAACACATGCATGACCTTTCTATAGGGCTAACTTTATTTTTATTGCAATTTTTTTTTCTATTGCAAAAATATATCTGATTTTATTTAAAATTTTAATCAAGTTTAGTTTTTTGTTCCTTTATTGGAACTCGCCAAGCGTTATATGTGTTAAGATGTAAAAAATAAACAGGCTAGTAAATGTAATAATATAAGTAAATCATAAATTAAATAAATAAAAAATGTGGTAAACTAAAATAAACTGTGAACTAAAATATCATGAATTAAATTTCGTTTAAATGCCACCAGATAATCATATTCTGCATTACAAGAAATATAATGTTCAAATAAAGAAATATTTAATTGAATGAATTTTTAAATATCATCTTTTGTGCTTTGGTACTGATTTATCCAAACAGAACTCATATGATTTTTTCAAAAGAAGGAAGATTATTTTGTTTAAAAATTTATCACAGATTGTACAATAAAAAAAATACTTATCTATTTGGTGATGCATCTATCACAATACGCTAAATAAATAACGAAAAGTAAATATATTTTTTAGTTTTCTAAATTTTGTCGTAATATTTTTAATATAAAGTTCTATAATTCAGATTTACATTCACCAAAACTTAATTTAATTTGATTAAAAAAATTATAAGACAAATAAAAATGTAACTGTAGTTTTTTTTTCTTTAGAGGAAACGATTTCTCATGTTCTTGTAATTAAAATTAGGAGAATGAAATATTAAATCCCATTTTTATTTCTATTCATTAGACAGAATAATAACGAAAGACAAAATCAACAACGAACGGACGTGGGGAAAAGTCGAACCTTTAAATTAACAGAAAAAAAATCGATTTTAAAATTTAATTTCAATTTTTTTCTTTACATGTGAATAAAGAAGCATTAAATTATAAAATGTTCAAAATGTTTAAATGGGTTCAAAAGCGTAACTATGTGTTGAATAATTTTTTTTTCTCTAAATGAATGTTACAACAATTTTTTTTTCTTTCTATTGTGTTTTCATGTGTTCCAAATGCTAAATACATCACAGTTTTTGAGAAAATTTTCGGTACTAATTTCAACAACAACAAAAAAAATTATTACATAAAAATTTTACACAAAACCGTCATTCTTTTAAAGAAAATAATAAAATAGTGTCAAATTCAAAATTATTCTTGATTAATAATAACGAAAAATTAAGAAAATAAAAAATCTGTCACTTATTTAAAAAAAAATTCGTGTGTTTAGTTTAATGGATTTTTAATGTAGCCGATTTATTATATTTCAAAACTTGCAAAGCATATGAAACAGTTTATAATTCAAACTCACTAATTTACACATACATGCACACATACACAAAGAAAAGAAATCTTAACAGTCTTGATCATTTTAAAATCATTTCGGATAGAACATAATTCAAACATTTTTAAATTTTGCAAAGCATTTGTTGAAATTACAAAATATATTTGATGAAAAATGATCAAGAAATCTTCTGACATTTTCTTCTGTTTGATTTCGCTTAGTAATTTACACAATATAATTGAGGCATATGACGAAATCGTTTGGCGAGATTATTAGAAAACAAATTAGCGAAAATGAAAAATTCCAATTAAAAATCTAGCGATTCACACAAATTGAGAAAAAGAAACTTTTATTTAATATGGATCAGTTATACGAAGTTTAAAGAAAAATATTTTGTTGCATTCTTGATACTGGAAATGTTATCTTGGGATTTTGTTATTTTCATATTAACCGATAACGTCATAATTACCTAATAAATTAAATGTTATGTCATTTAAATTTCCGCTGAGTCAGGTTTGTGTTTTTAACATGATAATATATACAAGCTAGAATACTATTTGTAGTTTGCGACAAATATAATGGAATAAATATTCAAAATGGTTACCAAATTTCTTGGTAAACAGAAGCTAACAAAGAAAAGAGTTTTTAATTAAGATTAATAAAAAAAAGATTGTTTATTAATAAAGTCGGAACATATTATTGGATAATTATTTTCAAACAACTACAAAATAAAAATCATTTTTCAGTGATATCAATTTTATTTTTAAACCTTTCTTTTTTTATTTTTTGTAAACTTTTGAACATATTTTTAAGTATGTTTTAAAATAATACATTTTTAAATAACTACATTTTTAGTCAAACTTTTTCCATGATATCAAATTCCTTTTTCAGATGAATGCCTTCACTGACATTCGTGTAAATGCCTTTGCTGCCTTATTAACCTTATATATAATAAGGTTAAATATTCTTTAAAAGAAAAGAAAATAAAGGTTGACAATTCAATCACAAAAACATTATTATATTATGATATTTCTCAATCTTTAATTTCCCCTTCTTAAATTGCATATTAAATGCGTGTGAATTTATTCCAAAAATAAAAGGTTACTATTTAAATAATGCAAAATTCTCTTTTTCAGCATCAAAAATCTCAGATTTAAAATAAAAGTTGATAAAAATCTCCTTGGAAATTGAATTACTTGTCACGAAACTTTATGGAAAAAGTAACGAAACAAAAAGTTAAATTCATAAAGTAAGTACAGAATTTATGAAAAATCACACAATAGAATGCCAAAATGTTTAATTGAAAATTAGCAAGACAATTTTTATTGGACTAACAACTTCCATCTAAGAAATCGCACATGAAACACGTGATGCAAAGAAAGATTTAACTACCAATTTCCATAAGATAGTAGTTGAAAAAAAAAACATCAATAAAAAAATCAATATTAAAAAATCCTGCCTTTCAAAATCGAAAATATTTCATATTTTAATTATTTTGGATACTACAAGTTTTATTAGTCGTATTTTAAAATTAATTCTTACTTAGTTTCGAAACGTAAGAGATAACTTTGACTAATAAAAATTAAATTCTTTAAATTAAACTTAACATTGACTAACAAAAATTAAATTCTTTATATTAAACTAAACTTTTACTAAAGGAATTAAATTCTTTAAATTAAACTAAACTTTGATTAAAGGCAATTAAAGGCTTTAAATAAAACAAAATTTTGAGTAATAAAAATTTAAATTAAACTAAACTGACTAATAAAAATTAAATTCTTTAAATTAAATTAAATCTGGGCTAACAAAAATGAAATTCTTTATATTAAATGAAACTTTGACTAAAAGAAATTAAATTCTTTAAATTAAAATAAACTTTGGTAAAAAGCAAATTTTTAAAATGAAACTAAATTTTGACTAATAAAAATTAAATTCTTTTAATGAAACTAAATCTTGACTAACAAAAATTAAATTCATTATATTTAATTAAACTTTGAATAAAAGGAATGAAATTCTTTAAATGAACCTAAACTTTGGTTACAAGCAATTAAATTCTTTAAACTAAACTTTGACTAAAAAGAATTAGATTCTTTAAATTAAACTAAACTTTGACTGAAAGGAATTGAATCCTTTAAATTAAATAAAGAAGTACTTTTAACGGATTACTTCTTGTGTAATAAATAAGCCACGATGTTTATGTAGTTCTACTACGTAAACTACTTCATTCTTCCATTCAAACCCATAAATAAATTAACTCGAATACTTTCTTAATGAAAAATGAAATTGGAAGTCAAAGACATTAAAACACCGTTAAAGCGCAATTGAAATCAGTTAGTACCAGTTTCGAGCCTTTATTGATGCTAAAGATCGTGGCACATAAAGTTTATGATGACAAATTTATTCATAATATAACACACGCACTGAATCATATCTATAAAGAAATTCGTGAGATACCGTGACCATAAAAAAGAAAGGGATTTTTCGTAGGGGAGAAATGGGAATTCACAAAAAAACAGCTTGCATTTCCATCTATAGATGAGTTATGAAGAGGTTGGGTTTGGAAAAAGCGATATTCTCATTGGCTGACTATCCAAAACACAAAATGCTACGAATGGCTAAATGGAGTGACGTGTAAACTTTAACTAGTTCTCGCTTGACACAATTTAAGGTAGAGGAATGATGCAACCGCAGTGACTTGATTAGCTACATTACTAATCTAAAAGTAACTAGTAGTCAGAAAAGCTTTAAAATCCAATTTGTCATCTTTAAAAAACGGTTTACTATTATTTTATTGAAAAAGTAAACTCTAAATTACCTACACATCACTTTTTAAAAAAATTCAACCTCATATATTTAATTAAAAGTGAAGTAAAATCTCATAAATGTATATATTTTTTAAAATGCGATTTAATTTTTTATAATTTATGTCTCTGAAAACAGTCATGCATTATCACGGAGTTTAATTTGTTAAAAAATGCAATTAAGTTTGTTTAATTAAACTTTTTGAGTGGGAGACAAACCGATTTGAAGAACAAATTATTTTCGTAAGAAATTGAATAATTAGGTTTTACGTTGCTTCATTCATCATTTAATTTTTAAACACAAAAATATTTACAATCCGTTCAGGTTTCAGTTAACTCAATGGAACTGATTCATGTAATGCAACAGTTTAAAAAAATCTGATTTTACCATTTGATTCCCTACATTTAGATATTAACAGTCGGTTCATATGACATCATAGTCTGCTGCTAAATGTTATAAAGCGGCTAATATCCAACAACCCATTATGATGTGATGTCGCATACTCTTTAACCGTGAATAAAATCAAGGGATTCCAAACTTTAAATGGCACAACCCATCTAATATGTATCATGAGCACAAGACTTGATTCCAGATAGTAGCAGCTTGTTTATTGGGAAAGAGCTTTTCAGATATCAAAATGTTTTATTAAGATGTCCGATTAAAGAATCAAGTAATATTATTGACATGCCTTACAAAATGTTTTAACGTACTTAAGTACTTACATGTACTTGTACTTATCTCTTTGTTACATTTATGCTCGTCTTAAAAAACAGATGCAATAAATAATAATAGTTTGCATAATTACTATAAATTTACAAGACTGACAACAACATTTCTGGCCGATAGCATCCATTAATAACAATCTGATATTGATGTAATGCAAATCTACTTCGGGTTAAATTAAGCATTTGAGCGGAGAATATTAACAGAAGTTTCCAGATGCTGATAAATCTGATTTATTTGGTTGATTTCTCATAACAGAGAATAAAAGACAGTGTTCTTTGTAAGATAATAATTAAATAAGATAGTAAAATGAACCGGGAACCTTCGAAGCCTGAAAATGTCCACATAGGTCAAGATTCAAGACCAATCTCGAAAAAAATAATAAGACTACTTCAGTTCATCAAGGTGGACTATGAAATTCTAGAACACAATTACAGTCTTTAATGTAGAAGTTCCTTCCGCCAAAGTTAGAGATCTAATAAAGACTATAATGGCTAAAATTCAAGCAGAATCTCAAAAGAGGATGCAAATTAGATTCTCCACACTTAGCAGATGATTTAACTAATGATTTCAACTAATGATTATTTTGCAAGATATGCAAGACATGAACACCAATGTCTTACTTATAACTGGAAAAGTTGTTATTCCACTAAGAAGAAGATCTCAACTCCAATACTTTCGGCAAAAATTAGAAAAAGATTCATAATCATTAATATAACAACGGATTTTTCAAAAGAATGGACCGATCCTCTAGTAAGATAACAGTTTAAACAATTAATGTATCAGAAAGGTTACTAAAAGGTTCAAATCGGTGCAATCGATCGGAAATTTTCGCAAATGACGAAAATTCATAAGAGGTTTCTAAAAAGATTCAATATTAAATATATTCTGTTGAAGGCATAAGATTCTAATAATACATTGTTTCAGTTAAAGTGGCAGTAAGTCTTATAAGAAGATGGTAGAGCCTATACGCATTGCCACAGTTTGCGAACTTGAGAAATCATAGACCATATGAAGTCTTTATGGTCCATGATAAGCGTTTATTAGCGATACGCATAGATCGTTACAGTTTAGTTCTACTTCTAATCCTACATACATAGACTAGACGGAAATCACAGTGATGTTTTATTTCAAGCATCTTTGTCCAATTTAATACGTTGTTAGGTTTGGCGGATAATACAGCCAATATATTTAGTAGGGGCTTCTCCAATTTTCTATAAAATTTCTATCAATACTGGTCATTTAAAATGTATTAATATTTTAAAATCCTTATAGGTTTGTAAAAATCAATATTTTAACAATGTCACCAAGACAATTTTACATTCCAGAAAATTCCATGATAATGATTCCTCATAATATTTAACAACTAAACCCAGGTGTTCACGAAAAGCTTAGCTGTAAAAATATCTTCCTTTTAAATTAAGAAAATAGAGAACTTAACTGTGCCTCAAAACGTATTTGAATTGAACAACAGTTCGGGCATGAAAATGAATTGAAACATTTCTATTTGAATTCAATTATGGAATATTATTTCCATCTACAATCGGCGTCCTGGCTTAGGGGTAACGCGTCTTCCCCGTGATCTGAGCGTCCCCGGTTCGAGTCTTGGCTTAGGCATGGTTGCTCTTCCCTTTTGTTCTATCTGTGAGATTTGTGAATGAGTCCTCCGCCCCCATAAAAAGGGATTGTGCAAGCGAATGTGTGTGAGTGTTATCATCATTTTAGCTAGAAGTCAGACTTCTGCCTTCAAGTGCTCAGGGGTCTTAACCCTCAGAAGCCACTGCATCCCCTTACCATGCTGACACGGACACAACATCATAATTTCCATCCATAAGAAAATTAGCTAAAAATTGCAGAATTTGTTCGCTAATTTTTGAATGCGAATCCAAAATTACAACTGTTTTCAGAGATATAAATAGTCAATATATAATGAAGATTGCTTATGATATCTTCCATTTCTGCAGAGCTCCCATAACACAGCTCAAACATCTCACAAAAATTTTATTTATTCGTAGCTGATACTGGAAATGCAAAAGCACATGACATCACGGAGCATACAACAGTGTAAGGCACATAATAGGAAACTATAGGCATAATAGGCAATTATGTTAATCAAATTTATTAATAAATGCAAGAATGAGAGAGACGAGATTAAAATGCATACTTTCAATCTATTAACCAGAAATAATAAAGAAAGCGTAACCTCCTCCGGAGAGCTTAATTCTCAGACTGAGTTCAACGTCGCAATCGATGAGCAAAATCTTTTAAGTATGAATACACATGAGAAAGGAAGCATTGATTGCCTACGATTAAAAAAAATATCATCTGTGAACACTTCTAATCCGTAAATGATAGCGAATCACATTAAAATTCTCTACAGAAACTAACCAATGAGAATAGGCTTCTCGAAATTTTCTCATACGATCACTAATAAATGAAAATGTTGAATTTAACCGCACGCCATTGACGAATAGTTATACAAGAGCTCGTTAGTAAAATATCTTTTTCTCCCCTAGATCAATCGCTGGATTGTAGTTGTTACACAAACTTCAGAAAACTCAATGTATAATTCGGACGTCCTTTTTTTAGACTGATTGAAATCAAAATTTGATACAACATTACAGATTTAATTAAAAATTATTTGATGAAAATCAAAAAATCACAAACCTAATTCGATATAATAGGACATTGATTTTTTGCTGAAGTTGAGTAATCATATTTATATGCTGGTGAAGATACAGGCCGACAGACTGTCAGTTCCTTCACGGTTTGGCTTAAAAATTTGATATGCACCCAAGCTTTATATGTTAAATCTACGTACCGAAATTCATCCATATAATTCTCTTCATTTTGCAGTTCGTGTGTTAATTTATGCTGGGACAGATAGATTTTTCCTGAATGGATTTCATTCAAAAATTTGATAGAAATCTAAAAGTTATGTGTATCTACAAAATTTCATCCTTCTAGTCCAAAGTGGTTTTTATTTTCTCGTATATATAGTATAGATAAAGTGTAGTAATTGTCCAAATATTCGAATTCGAGATTCTGAGGAATCTCCACTTTTTAGATTTCCATCGAGTTCGGAAACATATTTTTGGAAAATGTCCGTTTGTATGTGACAAAAGATAACTCAAAAACGGTTTAATCCAGAACTATGAAATTTCATGTAAGCTCATTATACCAAGTTTATGGATTATTATCAAGTTTTGAATAAAAACTGTTCAAAGGAAGTCCGTGTGTTCTGCTATTCGAATATAAGTTAAAACAGACATTACAAAAACGAAGAAGCCAGATAGATAAAATTCAGTACACAGATTTAACATGTATAGAATGGACACCTATTAAATGTTGAGCC
Organism: Argiope trifasciata; assembly: GCA_026543055.1. Classification (NCBI taxonomy): domain Eukaryota; kingdom Metazoa; phylum Arthropoda; class Arachnida; order Araneae; family Araneidae; genus Argiope; species Argiope trifasciata. The sequence continues at coordinate 900,076 of JAPMOQ010062520.1, forward strand.
AGATCCAACAATTGGTTGACTGTCCGTCGACCTGAGCTTTCAGAACCATGTAAACGCGATGATACAAAATGCAGCTAATTCAATATATTAAATTATAGTGTGGGGTATTTATTGTGACTACAATTTTATGTCAAAAATTTGCTTTAATTGGTTGAGAAAATCGCGTCTAAAATACAGATTCGTTTTTTGTACAATCCTAACGTATGCCACAGATTAATTGCCAAATAACTCACCAAAAATGGCACTATATATTCAGTAAAAATGCTAAATTCACAAAAAAAAAGATTACTATTTCGTAACTATTGTACACCAATGTTACGTAAGCGTTATCTAGCATACTCTCTAACAAACGATATTTCTCACACATTCTCTCACAAACGATCCTTCTCGCATACTCTCTAACAAACAATCTTTCTCGTATAGTCTCTCACAAACAATCTTTCTCGCATACTCACTAACAAACAATCTTTTTCGTATAGTCTCTCACAAACAATCTTTCTCGCATACTCTCTAACAAACAATCTTTCTCGTATAGTCTCTCACAAACAATCTTTCTCGTATACTCTCTAACAAACAATCTTTCTCGTATACTCTCTAACAAACAATCTTTCTTGTATACTCTCTAACAAACAATCTTTCTCGTATACTCTCTAACAAACAATCTTTCTTGTATATTCTCTAACAAACAATCTTTCTTGTATACTCTCTAACAAACAATCTTTCCCGCATACTCTCTAACAAACAATCTTTCTCGCATACTCTCTAACAAACAATCTTTCTCGTATACTCTCTAACAAACGACAAGTTTGTTAGAGAGTATGCAATAAAGTTTTGAAAATATCACTTCCTCTGGATAATTATTATATTCACAGATACATAGAGAGGAAGATATATATATATATATATATATATATATATATATATAATTACAAAAACGTATTTTTTAACTTCCTCTTTATATACGTTCAAGAGAATGCAAAAATGGTTATTTTTCTAATCATTTCAATATTTATTAGATTATATTTAGTGAAATAAAGCACGTCTCATTTCACAGAGCATTTTGAGAAATCCTATATAAGACATAAGACTGCGTGCTGCATGTGCTTTAAATCTCATCTCAATTGAGAACGATCAGATTCATGGCAACCGGTGGAACATTTTACATAAAGGATGCAACGGAACGATGCTTAAAACTAATTGGATTTCAAATCCACATGTGAAGCGCAGATCACAACCCATTCATATTTCCGAATAAATCGAAGCGACGCACAGTCAATGCAAGGGGAGAAAAATGCGGGTACCTAATCGATGCATTATCTGAATCATGCGCAATGCTTTAAGATGTATGATTTGCATCGAACACGTACTGTAGGGAGGGCGGGGAGGGGGTCATGAGGCAGCAAATCGGAAAAGATGATCCAATATAGAGACAAGCCTCTTTCCACCAGAAAGGAACTGAGAGATAATTATCGCCAATGTCTCTAATTGCTTTATAAGAAGCTTATCAGAGCTTAGCCATTATAAAGACCACTTTTCTAATTCTTTTTCATTAAACATCAAAGACGTGAATACTTCATCTTTTATTCGAAGTTATTTTAAGTTGGTTGTTTCTGAAGAAAAATTCCATCAAAATGAGGGTACAGGCTTAATGATTTCTATTTTTTACTGAAATTGATCGTTTTCTTTTAGATTACAATTAAAATCAAGTTTTAAAAAATTATATATTGCTAAGGAAACTAAGAATTTATAAATTACTACAATTTTATTTTGATGTAGTTTTGCTTGAATATTTTCAACAGACAACATAGCAGTAAGGAATCAAAATCAGTCAGTTGATAGTTGCATTATGAGCTGAGAACGATGTATTTTACAAGAGCAATTCTTATATAATTTTACAAGTGCAATTCTTGTATAATTTTAAAAGAGCAATTCTTAAATAATTTTACAAGAGCAATTCTTGTATAATTTTACAATTCTTATATAATTTTACACGAGCAATTCTTGCATAATTTTACAAGAGCAATTCTTAAATAATTTTACAAGAGCAATTCTTATATAATTTTACAAGAGCAATTCTTGTATAATTTTACAAGAGCAATTCT
>JAPMOQ010062522.1:0-18947 GCA_026543055.1 Argiope trifasciata
TCATTCATTTGTTTGATTATTACATATTATCATTCATTTGTTTGATTTGAAATATTTTTTATTTTTCAAAATTTGATATATCTTTGACAGCCTCTTCCATTCTTGTTAATGTTGACAGAGAAACCAATTTGTAGTGCCAGATATCTATCAAGGAAACAAGTTTTCTCAATAAAACTTTTATAGGGGCAAAAATTTCCTACTTTCCACTGGTATTTTTCACGCTTTTGGATAAAACATAGCTGTTAATATTATTATTTATGTGCTAAGAACTTCGCTGCTGTTCTACAATGTTATTTACAATTTCTCCATATTGCTGCTTGATCACTTTTGTCCTTTAACTTCGTTGCTCTGGTAGAGATCCTTAAGACTGAAGCTGTTTAGTCATTTTATGCTGTTATGTCTTAATAACATTTTTAACCAACTACTTTCTATCCTTTTAGGCCTTTTTTATGAACTTTTCTATTATCTTATAATCACACCACACAGAATGTAATTTTTCAAATGTATTCATTTTCCATTTCAAACTTGATCCAAAATTTCCCTAAAGGCCTTTTGTTTTGTAGTTTTTAAAAAAACTTATGTCCCATTCTTAGCGGAATTTGGTACAGCACGTGTGTACCTATTTTTTTACATTTCTTGTAGTAGATTACTCAGAATATTTAAGATTATTTTGGTCACCTTGTATATATGAGAATCTTAAATCATATTAGAGAAGTTCATAAATTTGCTGTGATTAATTTAAAATGTTTTTACTTGTTTGATGCAATAATATAAATAATTTACTGATACTTTTATGATGAAGCACTTAGTAGAGGTCCTTTTCTATAAAATGCTAATAATTGCAGGCATATTTACTATGCATAACTAATATATTTTTTTAAAAAATGACCGTACTCTAATGGTACCAATATGAGGAGGAGGCAGAAAGAGAATTTGGCTTTAAAAATTATTCATGCATCAAAATTTTGCTATTTTTTAAAAAGAAAGATAGAGACGACAAATCATCCAGGTATCTCCAGAGAGAATCCCATTGGTGTCGAATCTTACACGACTGCATTCAGTTTTTTGATGAGGTAGTAATTACATAGGGGGGAACAAAAATAAGTTACACTTTTGAAGTTATATTTTCGGCTGACTATGATTGGCAATTTGGTCTCAGCTATTGTATAACCCTGAAGAGGTCTTGGTATTTATGGATATGGTTTATTATGGAGTGGATCTTGCTGCGTGGCTTTGGCTTTCTCATGTGCCATGAGAGAGTCAGTAAGCATTCTATGGCATCTCTTTCTTCCTTTTTTTCCCTTCCATTTTGTGCCTTTCTAACCGGTTAGATAACTTAATGTTATAGGCACCGGGGGCGCAAGATGGCGTTATGTTATGTTATTTTTTAAAAATGGGCTTCTTCAAATGTCATTTAAAGGTGATGTTAATTCGGGAAAATCATTTTCAGGTATAGTTAAAATATTTTAGATATGCTTAGTTAGAATATCTGTGATATTCTTTGTAAAAATTTTTATCATTTAATATACCAACGTAGGACCTATAAATTTGATCATATACATTTTTCACGCTGTAGATTTCTATGAAGCAATTGCTAGGTATATAGAAGTGGTACGTAGATTGGGGAAACTGGAGTATGCTGAAATGTGTTTAAAGAAAGCAGAAGCGATTTCTAGCAACTTAAATATCGATCCTGGTTATTATTATTGTAAAGGTCTCTATGAATGGTAAGTTTTGAAAAATATTTTTCTTTAAATTTGTAACTCTCATTTCAATAATATCTAAATTATATCTATATTTTTTGTATTTTATAATTAGGTACACTGGTAATACTTCAGATGCATTAAAGTGTTTCAATAAAACACGCAGCATTCCTTTGTGGGGACAAATATCTTTGTGTCACATGATTGAAATTTGTATTAATCCTGAAAATGAAAATTTTGCTGGAGAAAACGTTGACATGGATGGAGATTTAATGTAAGACACGTTTTTGCATATTCATAGACATTTTAAAAATTTGATGTAATGTTTTAAGACATTAAAAAAGAATCAACGGTATTTCTTGACATAATGGTAATTAGCTAAATACAAAAACCGTTTTAAAAATGTAAATTTTAGGATTCTATATGTAGTCATGTGTTTGTCGAATAACAGTGCCATGTATTACCAAGAATATCTGCATTGGCGCCTATTATTTTCTTTCTTGGTAATTGTAAATTTAAATAAAGTTCTAATATTTTTTAGAAAATTCGAGTTTTTCTTAACGTTGTTTTTTATTTAATAAACTCAAACACTTCTTTATGCGATGATGTTATTTTACATCTGTTCGATTTTTCACTGTTGCATTTAGAATATATGTTAGATCCCCAACAACTTTTAAAAAGTCTGGGAATTAATATTACTGAGTTACATTTTACTTGAATTTGATTTTTCACAAATGAATCGAAAGAATTTCAATAAGAGATGTGTGCATAGATATCTGAAACATCTTATGTTTGTCGCACTTTTGATATATGCTTATTTAAAACTTACTTAATTTTGCTATTCATTCTTCATTCTGAGTATGTATTTTTTTCTGAACATAGAATGAAAGAGAAGGCAAATTCGCAAGAAGGAAATATACGTACTGCAGAGAAGTTACTTTTGGTAAATATATCTTGATTTTTAAAAAAAATTGCATTCAGTGAGGTAAATTAAAGTGAAACTTTTTGTAGAGGCCTTTGATATTTATGCTTTCTATAATTTCATTAAAATTATCTTATTCATTGATTTGATTGATTCGGTTATTCGTGGTTGACATCTTAAAATGTTGCATAAAACTTTCATCCACAAGTTAAAAAAGAATCGTTGCATCACCAAAAATCAGAAGAAAATTACCGCTTTTATTGATAAAAGCGGTAATTTGCACTCCTCCCCTTTGGAGAAGTGATTTGGAGAAATTACTGTTTATTAAGATGTATGTGTGCGTCCCCTACTTTAAACAAATATTTTTCAAAATTGTTTTATATTATTTGCTTTTTTGTGTTCATTTTGAGGATTTTCAGCATAATTTACTAATACACAGTTGGCCTCATACACATATTCCTCAGGTAATAAGGAGTTTCTGGATTTTTTAAAAATTCATTCTATTGATTTATTTAAATTGGTGATGATAATAATGGATCATGAAACGTCATTTGAGATTTTACCGTTGAAATAGAAATAAAATATGCAAGGACTGTTTCACAAATAAGAAGAGGAAAATTATTTAATAAACTGTATTTTCTAGGGTTTTTTTTTTCCAAATTATTTTGTTTGTAGCTTTGCTAATAGCTTCGTATAATTTCAACTAACCATGCACTAAATAATTTTTAAAAACATTCATTAGTATCATTTTGTTAACTTTTAATCGATTGAGATTTGAAAATTTACGTCTTTGTTTAATATTTTATTTTCTTGTCGATTGAAATCTACTGATTTGGAAAACTTTAACTGAAGTACCCAATAAACTTTTTTTTCTGAAAGCTACAATGATTATTATGTTAAAATTAAAAGTATTTTTCTTGTGAAACTGTCTATAAATACTGGTTTGAAATGGAATACTTAAAGCAGGTAATTTTTTTTATTTCTTAAACAAGCATTATTTTCTAATTAATGGTATAAAATGAAGTGTTTTTTATGGTTTATAATGATAATAATTTTTTGTTCGTATTTCTCTCTAACATTTTAGATATGAAATAACATGAATTTGAAAATTATCAATAATTTATTTGTAGGAGTTGAAATCCAAATATGGAGTGAATTTGAATACTCGAATTTTCAGCAACTTAATTCGACTTGCTAAGCGAACGAAATTGGAGGCAGAATCAGCTTTAAATGATTTCATTGAGATTCTGACAGATGAAAGATATGTAAGTCTAAGCATTTTAAATGTATTGTAAAATTAAATCTTACACTTTTTCAGTTGCAATTTAACTGTATAGCTGATAGTCCAATTTACTGTGTTTTTTGGGGGGTGGGTGGGACGAGACTACCTGAATAACAGCATTTTTTTCAAGGAATCGAGAAAAAAAGATAAGAGAGATATATTTCATACAGTGGGTATCAAAATCATGGAAATACCTGTGAATAAAAATGACATTTTGAGTGCATTAAAATATGATAATAAGTGCCATTTTTTCTTATTAATAGCGAAGTATATATTCTGGTAGTATGTGTTAGTTTTATCTGTTAATCTAAAATAGTTCTGTAAACCTTGGATTTTCCCTACCCCCCAAAAGTGTAAATGTCAGACCTCTCAGATTTTCAAAGTGGCTAAATTGTAGAAAGCCGTCTACCCGCCCAGCTGGAGCAAGTTTGACCGAAACATCCCAACTTTTAGGCGTTTCTAGAGGTACGATATCTAAATTTATGCATGCATATAGCGAGTCAAGACAAGCTTGGCAAAGCAAAATAGTGAGCAGAAATACAAGCTCTGTGAAAGAGACCAACGAGTATTGAAGTGGATTGTAATGTCAACTGCAACAAAAGTGACCGCAGAGCTCAATACGCACCCGGATTCTCTAGTGTTCGTGATTATAGTTAGTAGGTATCTTCATAAACATAACATTTATGGAAGAGCAGCAATTCCCAATCCTTGTCACAGGTGTTAATGATAAACGACGTCTACAATCAGGTCACACTCACAAAACCTGATTCATTGTTAAGTGAAAGAAAGTAATATGGTTTGTTAAATCGTTTTTCTCACTTTTCCCTGTAACAGCACTGGTTTACGTTTGGAGGATATGTCCACAAGCATATGACCGTGTACGTCTTCTAACTATCATCTATTGAGATCTTTCTGTCAAGATATGGGCAGCAATGTTGTAGTTTTCTAGTGTACCAAGGAAACCCTGTAAGGAAAACTCATTGGGGAGAAGTATAGAGAAATTTTAGCTGACCTGATGCATCCTATGATGTTTCCTCAAATGTGTATTTAATTCTCTTAGATTTTTTGAACTTGCTCTTCTAATTTTTATCCTGTCTATTATATAAGTTTTGTCTTCCTCTGCGATTGCACCCAAGTCCTGTAAAGTAGCACTAGCTATATCTTCAGCAGCTCTATCTGATATTCCGATACGGTCTGCAATGGATATGGCAATTTAATATGGATTTGAGTGCTTTTCTCTTCTTTTAGTTTCAAAGGGTCTGGTTGTTTTATCTCTTGTCTGTTTGATGGATCTGGTTGGTCTGTCTGTTTTTGAATGTGCTCTCTTAAAGAACACTGTTTTCTTCAGCTTTGTCAATAAACATTTCTGGCATACTAGTATTTTTGTCCTTTTTTGATTAAACAACTATGCTCTGCAGTTGTTTACTTTTTTTTTCTCTTTTATCTTATGCAAAGAGCTTTTAGTAGCTACATCAATGTTACCTATAACCATTTTCCTGTTAGAGTCTTGTTCGCTTAGAAACTCTTGTTCCATAACTGGTACTTTTCTTTTATGCGAGTGCAAGTATTAAAATTTACTCATTCACAAGCAGAAATATCAAATTAACAATTAGTTTCTTCTCTAATTTTTCTGAGTTTGGAATCAAACTTAATTGAACCTTTTTTGCTTTTAGACTTTAATAATTTCTGTATTTAGCATGATAAGCTTTTATCATTTGTTAAATTCGTTTGCAAGAAATAGCGGGAATAGAAGCTCCTGACCATATTTGTTTTATTTTGCGAACTACAGTGTCACATATCTATTCATTCTATAAAGCCGATTAAATGCTTTTTATTTCCTAATCAAAGTTTGCGAAAATCTTTTGAAAGTTGCGAAAAGTTCATTTTTATGAAAATTTAATGGCCTCTAATGTGGAATCATAAGATGTACTCTAATATTTTTTTAATAATTTTTATTTATTTTATCTATATCAAAAGACATCTTTTCCACGCTATTACAAATTAAAAATCAAAAGTTTATTATTTCATTAAAAAGCTTTAAAATGTTGCAGAAATTTCAATTTTACGAAAATTTAACGCTCTTGTAGCACTTGAAGACGTACTCTTATATTGGTCATATTTATAATTTATTTCATATACACCAAAAGGTTACTTTTTTGCACCAAAAATTCGTATTTTTTCCCCCGCTCCACCGTATTGTCCAATCATTGTTTAATGAGCACGAGGATGAAGGTTAAACATCTACCTTGAGCCACACAGCCACCCGACCTCAATATAATTGAATCGTTATGATCTATTTTACAGCTTTCAATACAGAATCGACATCCTTCACGGGCATCTCTCCCAAATATTTCATAATATTTCTAAGAATAATGGTGCTTTATTCCTCTAAACACTATTCTAAATTTATATGAATCGATTCCAATGCTAACCCTAGCTGTTACCAGCCAAAAGCGGCCCTACACCATACTAATAAATGATTTTTTTATATATAAAATAAGTCTAAGGTGTTTCTTTTATTTTGATAACCACTTGCATTTCCTACAAATACACTGAAGTGACAAAAGTCATGGGATGACTGTTAATATCGTGTCGGTCCTCCTTTTGCCCGGCGAAGTGCAGCAACTCGACGTGTCATGGAGTCCACAAGTCGTTGGAAGTCCTCTGCAGGAATATTGAGCCATGCTGTCTGTATAGACGTCCATAATTGTGAAAGTGTGGATGGTGCAGGAGTTTGGGCACGAACGGACCTTTCTATGATATCCCATAAATGCTCGATGGAATTCATATCGGGAAATCTAGGTGGCCAGATCATGCGCTGGATTTGTCCGGAATGTTCTTCAAACCAATCGCGAACAGTTCTGGCCCGGTGACATGGCGCATTGTCATCCATAAAAATCCCATCGTTGTGTGGGTACGTGAAGTCCATGAATGGCTGCAAGTGATCTGCAAGCAGCTGAACATAACCATTTCCAATCAATGATCGGTTCAGTTGCACCAGAGGACCGAGTCCATGCCATGTAAAAACAGCCCACATCATTATGCAGCCACCACCAGCTTGAACAGTGCCTTGCTGACAGTTTGGGTCCATGGCTTCGTGGGGTCTGCGCCACACTCGAACTCTACCATCAGATCGTAACAACTGAAATCGTGACTCATCTGACCACGCCATGGTTTTCCACTGGTCTAGGGACCAGTCGATATGCTCACGAGCCCAGAAGAGTCGCTGCTGGCGATGTCGTGCTGTCAGTAAAGGCTACTCGAGTCGTTCTTCTGCTGTCATAGCCCAAGGAAGACAAATTTCGCCGCACAGTCCTATCGGACACGTCCCTCGTACGTCCCACATTGATTTCTGCGGTTATTTGACGAAGTGTTGCGTGTCTATTAACATTGACCATTCTACACAGACATCGGCGGTCTCGGTCGTTAAGTGCAGGTGGTCGCCCACTGCGCTGTCCATGATGGGATGTGATGCCTGAAATTTCATACTCTCGGCACACTCTTGATACTGTGGATCTCGGAATGTTGAATTCACTAACGATATCCGCAATGGAATGACCCATGCGTCTAGCTCCAAATAACATTCCACGTTCAAAGTCTGTTAATTCTCGTCGTGCTGCCATAAATCACGAAAAACCTGTTCACATGAATAACTTGAACACAAATGAAAGCTCTGGAAAACGAACTGCGCATGTATACTTTTTCGCTGCGATACTACTGCCATCTGTATATTTGCATATTGCTATCCCATGACTTTTGTCACTTCAGTGTATATTCAACACCAAATATATTAAACATTCATACATTTTTCATATGAATTAATCATATGTCCTTTTTATGCATTTACTAAATGACTTTTCTCTTAACATTACATTAGAGATTCTTTTTTTTTCAATTACATGAGAGATTATGGAACATGTATAATGTTTGTTATAGTGATTATTCTATATGAAAGTTGTATTTAACATTGTGTATAACATAGTTGTATATAACATTGTGTTGTATTTAATCTTGTGGAAATTTAAGCTAATATTAATGTTGATGAATTTTTTCTAATGTTTTAGTTATAATGTAAATATTAAAATTCTAGACATTAATGAAAAATAACATACATTAAAAGTAATGACTTTCTTTGCAAATATCATTTATTATAAGTAGAAATGTTGCAAAGAATGGAATAACAATTGCACCTTATTATGCTAGTTAATACTTTAATTGTAGTTTAACTGATAAACTAAAGAAAATTAATATTTTATTCATTGTTAAATAAATAAATGATAAAATTTGGTTACTAATAGGTTGTGTAGCGTCATTAAAAGTCTTTTAAAAACTGCTTATTTTTAATGTTCCTTAAATAAAGGCATTAAAAGTGCTTATTTACTTCTTTATCTAAGTGCTTATGTTTTTCTTCTGATGGAAAAAAATCATTTCCCCACCCTAAATCTATCCGATTAAAGGCTGTATTTTCTTAATTTAGAAAATGGAGAAAATATATCCTTTTCATGTACTTGACTGTTCTTTCAACTTCTTTTATTTGTTTTGATAAAGGGGAAATACATTCTTTTTATAAGTAATTTTATATATCCATGCTGCGTTTTCAAGAATAACTACAGCTCATCCTGCTTTTCTGTACGTGAATACTTGTTGCCAGTGAATTTGTAGTAATATTTCAACGTCATTTAGTGACTTTTTATTAGTAAATTATTAAAATATTTTTATTTCAACTAATTTTTGTGCAAAAATTCTTATCAATATGCTAGAAAATGTGCATTTGATTCACTACTGCCTTTTAAAAGTGAATACAATGATTCTAAGTCTACCAAAAATGAAAGTAAAGCAAAATGCTAATGATGCTTCAAAGTTACTTGTTGGTCATTTGTTACTCTAGCAAGAATATACCAAAAGTAAATTAATGCCAATAAAACCCCCCCCCCCCCAATTTTTAACTTTTTTTTGTGTATGAACTATTCAAAGAGGTAGAACTGTAAACACCAAAATATTCGAACTTGAATGTTTACCCTCTCTTCGTGACTCAAACTTCCGAATAACACGTTTTTCGTATTATGTGCATCTATGAACATTTGAAAAAAGTTTTAGCCGACATTTTTTAGCATTAAATTTAAAGATTTCAACGAAATTTTGAACGAAATCCGTTTCCGTTATTTTTTGTTTCTCTATCGCTTTGTTTGTTTGAGTATAAGTGAATAAAATAACTTCAGAACGAACGGTAAAATGTGGCACAATGACGCATCTAAGGTATTGACAAATTTATCAGTTTTTCAATTTTTTTTATTCATGTAAACACTGTGACAAAAAACAACAATCTAAATAAATGGAATTTAATAAGTTAACTAAAATAGTAGTTATGTCCTAAATTTTAGATTTAAATGCATAGCCAAAAAGTTTCGGAGCGGTGAAAATTATCATTAGGAAGTCATCACTGCATTGAAGCTGTCGCGAGGCATTTTCAGCTGGTTTCACATGTAAATAAGGCCTATCACACTAAGCCATTTCTTCAAATGTATATTAGTGAGGATCCTGTTTTGCCTTTTTATGTATACCTTAGTAAAACAATAGTTGTGTGTGGTTTTTTTTTTAAATCTTGAGAGAAACTTTTTTAATATAAATTATTCTTTCATTAATTGCTAATGTATGATTGATGCTGTTTTTGTATGATTTTTCTAACAGTGAATTTTCTGCAGTTGATAAAGTGAGTGCAGGCATAAGAAAGTTTAAATTATTGAAAGACTTACATTCTACGAAAACAATATGCGATAGCGTAATTTCAAGTATTTATTGTCCGTAGCTTGTTTTAAAAACGTCGGAATGCACAATGACTTCAGGGAATTTTGCTTCCGTAAGAAATGTTATTTTTTCAAAGAACAAATGAATGTAAAAAATGAATCCTGTTTTGTGTTGTACTTTCACCAGAAAGAATAAAAGACGGTGTGAAGATGTAGTTCTCATGAAGCTTATAGTCATATCACCTTTACTCTATTTTGATAATTTTCATACCAGGAAAATTAGATAGGACAAGTTTTTTTTAAATATTTTATTTGAAGATCATAAATTCAAAAAATGTGGAGAGTGTAAATTTTTTTCATTCTTTCTTGTGAACAAGCAAGAGGATCTGGAATTAATTTAAACATTGAAGTGAGAAATTTGAATGAAAGATATGTTTCACGATGTTAATGTCCACATAAAGCAGTTTGGCAGAATCAACTCGGTAAACATTTTTAAAGAATTGAGAAAAGTAACAATGTCAGCTCATTATAAATATTACCTACTTTTGAGGAAACAATGTGCTAGAGAATCAGTTGTCAATGGCATGAAGAAATTTAGACTGATTTCTTGATTTCTTTATGAAAAAAGTAATTTCTCTTGGAAAAAAAAAGACTGCTGAAACTAAATTTAAAGCTAAATGCACTTACTTGTTCGACAAGTCTAAAGCTTTTCATTACTAACAAAATTAATTAGTAGAGAAAAATTATTAAAGAAAGAATTGAACGAATTGAAAGCGTTTAGAAAAATGTCTGAAGAGAAATAATCTTTTATTCATTATTTAATAAATTAACATTTTTATATCCTAGTCTTGTTTACTTAAGTTCTTAACCGTTTTTAATGAATTGGAAGTCAATGAATGAGCAATATAATCTCACCCTTCCTTTATGTTACTAATTATGGTGTTGTTAAATTACTTAAGATGTGCAGTGAAAGTTTTTAACTAAGGTTTTTCAAATGGTACTTTTGTAAAAAAAAAGGAGAAAAAAACCCACTTTTTAAATAATTTGGTTTTAAAGTTGGGTAATTCTTGGTAGTATTTTCTGTGCATATTTGTGTAAGGGTGGGTATTTATTCAATTAAAACTCAACTTAATTTATTTCATTTGAATTTGTAGTTCTATAAAAATTATTAGGTTAAAATCATTTTTTATTTTTTTCTCTAAAGGTGCTTAGAAAGTATTTATAAAGTGCTTAATTTTTTTGATAAAATTATTCTACGAACCCTGCTTAATATTTTCATCAATACAGCATAAATTCCACTTCAAATATCTTGGAATGGAACTTATTTATACATTCCTCGATTAGTTTATGCTTATAATGGCAAAATTTAAGTTATCATATTCCTTAATACTGTTACATTTTCATTTTTCCTGTTCGTCCTTTGATAAGGTTTTTGAGAGTTTAAGGTGTAGTTTCGATACTCCATTTTTCAGTCAATTTTTGGTTTTCTTATAAATTTAGTGCATGTTATGCTATATATAATTGATAATTTACCTCCATTATTTTAGAAAGATCATGCCGGCGCAATTCTTGGTTCAGCGATGGCTTATCTAGTGTTGAAACAGACCCCTAGAGCTCGTAATCAGCTGAAAAGAATAGCCAAAACAACATGGAACTTTAGTGTAAGTGAGTCATAAAATTAATCTGAAACAGCAATTTGATTCGTGTTTAGTTATTTGCATATTTTCTTTCCATGCAAAAAATTATAAAATTTTATTCCTAATATATTATTTCAATCGGCTCCCTTTCCTTTAAAGGATGCAGAGTATCTTGAAAAGGCATGGCTGCTTTTAGCGGACGTTTACATAAAGGTAGTTTTTTTATTGGTTTATTATTTAGAATTAATTTTCTTTTCTTTGATTTTGTTCAATTTAACATCCTTATTCGAATTTATAACTCTACCTAACGTGGATAGCACTAATTAATTTGTAATTATGTAAATGATTTCTTAAGCACCATCCCACTTTTTTAATTTCTATATAAGTACATATTAAGGGATTTTGCATTTATCAAGATTTAGTTTACAGTCACTTTTAAATAGGAGTAGAATGGGTGGAATGGGCTGTAAAGCTCACGACTATTTAATTATGAAACTTAATTTGTATGGTAAAAGGCATTTTTGACAATTTAAAATCATATAAAAATATCTTTAATTTTAATTAATCTTGATTTCTTAATTTTCCCGGCATAAAAGATGGTACATTTTAACAAAATTAGATAATAAGTGTTGGATATTTGTTCAGTTAAAATAAAATCATTCGTACGATGTCGACACTTACCATTCATGTCAAGTATAAAAATTTGTCCTGATGCAAACTTACACCTTATGTGAATAGTTGTTTATCTTTGAAAAACTGGCTCATAAAAATGGAAACAACAAAAAAACCAAGAAATGCAAAATATGTAGAAAATAAAGCCAAGGAAAGAAAAATCCTTAAATGAATTAGAAAAAGGAAGAAGAATGAAAACGAATTAATGAAATTTCAATTTATGATATTCCCATCAATAATTTGGGAGCATTAATTGTACGGCAAAGGCTACTAAAACAAATGCATCCAAAAAACAAGTGAATAGTTTAAAGCATATAACAAAATGATATATAAAAAGTAAAAAGGAGGTTTCTATTTTCCAAACTGAATTTATCTTGTATACAGTTGGCGGGTTGGTCGACTGTGTACAAGACAAGTTCAGTTTAGAAAATAGAAACTTCCTTTTTTACTTTTTATATATCATTTTGTTATATGCTCTAAACTATTCACTTGTTTTTTGGATGTATTTGTTTTAGCAGCCTTTGCCGTATAAGTAATGCTAGTAATTATTATTTTTTTAATTTTGCGGAAGGTCAAACGAGTTTCATATTCTGTATCTGTAAAAAGAAAGATAAATTAAGTTTAATTATAAATACTGCGTGTATCGTAGGGCTGCAGCTCCATTGATGATTCACTAATAATAGGTAGTATGCTTTTTAAAAAATTGTTTTAAAATATTTCTTGCCACTTTTCAAATATTACTAAGTGTATCAGAATTATATATGCTTCATTAATTTCTTTTTTCAGGCTGGAAAATTTCCATCAGCATCTGAAATGCTTGATAAAGTGTTGCTATACAACAAGGTCTGTTAATATATAAAAATTTAAAGTTTACTTTTGAAATGAGTTTAATGCAATTTGAAAAGTAAAATATATATGGACAGTATTTTCTGCTTTCCATTTTATTTTTCGTTAATATTTTTGAATAAAATATGGCAATCCAGGTTAATTTGGTTAAAGTAATTAATATTTTATTACAGTCATGTACTAAAGCCTATGATTTATATGGGTACATTGCTGAAAAGGAGCAAAATTACAGAGATGCAGTGAAAAATTTTGAAAAGGCGTGGCTACTTACTAGTAAATTAAATCCTGTTATTGGTAAGTACATAAAATTTAAAAAAGAAAATGTATCGAAATTTCAGAAGACTAGAATTCAAAATGGATTCCGATACTGAGAATCTGTACATTTTGCTTGTATTTTATTCTTTTTGAAATCAAATAATTTTTTTGTTCAATAACATATTTATCTTGCCTTTAGACTAATTTACATAAAAAATATAATTTTAAATGAAAAATATTACTTTTTAGGGGCTTGTTCTTGAAAAAACGTGAAATTTCTCAAACTTGCGATACTTTTGACCAGTTCTAAAATATCCTTATGACAAGTAGCACTTTTACAGTTGAAATCAGAAAAATTCAAATTTGATCCAGATGTTCATTGTGTCCTATAAATTTGTGAATGCTTTAAATTATCATAAAATTGGCATATTTAATGTTGCTTGTGCTGTAAAAACTACATTTTAAGAAATAGAACCCATAAAACGGTTTCAAAAAGTTTTTTTTTTTTTTTTTTTTTTTTTTTTTTTTGTAGGGAGATTATATCAGGGGGCTAGGATTTTTCTTTTTTTTAATGAAACCTTGTTGCTCGGTTGCCGATGATTTGATCTCATATATCGCATATATATTCCAGATACACAATTATCAGACCAAGCTTAAAGAAATCTGTTAACTCATTTTAGCAGTCTTGGTGGTGGTGAATTTCCAACTAAGCAAGCTAAGCCAGATCGTAGGATTATTTGGTTGATTTTGGGCCGCTGCTAGAGTGATTTACAAAAAATTGCTATTAATCAACTTTCAAAATAAATTGATTGTAAAAGAATACAAAAATCTAAGAATACGAAATATATTCAAAATAGTATTAAATATATTCAATATAATATTTGTCGTGTATAACTAGTTAGGTACCAGTATGTCTCATTTTTATCATTTAGCGCAGTATTTAATGGAAAGTAATATGGTTAAATGATTTTAGACACAATCGTGAGTGCTATTGATTCACACGTCATAAAAAACAAATAAAGACATATGCATTTTTACAAAGTTATTGAAATAAAAAATTATCCTATAATAAATATCATTCCATGTTAATTAAATTAAAAATTTACTAAATCGGGAAAATTAATTCTTAAAAAAAAGAGAGACTCCATAATATGCATACATAGGGGCGCTAAATACCTGAATTTTCCTCTGAATACCCTTATTGACTTTATTTTTCTTCTAGATACCTATTGTGAGATTTAATAATACTTCGAATTCAGTTATTACAGTATCCGCTGCCTAATGTGATCTTGGTAAATGATATCTTTCGTTTTCTGTTGTTAAAACCGCTTGATCCTGAATCGACATATTCAAACGTGTTACCATTATTGGCATTATTTTTTTCTGGATACCAATTGTGAGATTTAATAATACTTCGAATTCAGCAAGGAATTGTTTGGGTATATTTTAAAAATTCTGTCATGGTCTGGAATAGGTCTGTTTTTCCATTTATTCTGGTTACTGCATTCGAGCTTACAGCCGCTTATTATGATCTTGGTTAATGGTGTTATTCGTTTTATGTTATTAAAAACCCCTGATCCCGAATCGACGTATTCAAACTTATTCAAAAATATCGCGATCACTGTATCGCTTAAGGTTAGTTTTGAAATAGAGTATTGACCGATTTATTATTTTAGACTAACATTAGCAAGTGCCTTTAAAAGAATTTATCGCTCCACTTGTAAAGAAACATCTGCCATTGATTTTCCCCTTCTTGTTCTTGTATACAGCCTACCAACCCGCCACCACCGAACGTAGCAGTATCGACAGGATTTCTTGTGGTCGACTGCTGAATAAGAATTGTCCAACCTTACATTGACCAAATAGTCAAACTAGCATTCCTTTCGGGGTAGTAAATAGCTGTCTTTCTCCCCATCTGTACGCTCTCAAACAGTTGGAATGAAACTATCCTTCTTTAACATCATATCCTTAGTGATTTTTCCCGTGGGATGGAGTTCACATTCTTTTATATGACCCAGAGCTGCCTGGATTGTATTGAAAAAACAACTAGGCTGTCTGGTCTGGCTTGAAATTCGGTGAAAAGTCGTAAACCACAGTTGTTTGCGATTAAATTACGAAAGCAAAATGGAAGAGGAGGGGGATGGGGATTTGAGTGTTAAAGACAAAGTTGCTGATCTTAATGGTGGAGAAGTTTATCTATAATAGGTCAAAACATAGCTGCAATGCAATTGAAAATTTAACAACCTGAACTTTGAAAAATTAAATAAATAAATAAATCCCGAGCTTTTTGAGAAGAAGAATTAGCCCAGCAAAGGTTGACGATTTCGGCGGAGGCGAATGTGTTAACATCAAATTGAGTGAAGCACCTGATATTTTTATACTTGATGTGTACCATCATTAAAAAAATTCGAAAGAATAAAACGAGAACGAGCAATATATAAGAAAACTCTTAAAGATTAATTGTTATTGTAAAATTAAAAATGAATATATCCGGAGCTTTTTAAAAGGAAGAACAAGCTCAATAAAGGTTGACGATTGCGATGGAGACGAATGTGTTAACATCGAAATAAGTGAAACACCTGATATTTTGATACTTGGTGTGTAGCATCATTACAAAAATTCGAAAGAATAAAACGAGAACGAACAATATATAAGAAAATTCTTAAAGATTAATTATTAATAAGTACTAATTAATGAGTTTTTAAAATAAATTACATATAACTTGAGATGACGCAAGGACTTTTTCCTTTTCCATTTTTAATTTGCTAAAAACGTTAGAGATTTTATCCAATTCGATCATTATTATCAAGTGGTTTAATGTTATTAAAATTCTTTAATCACGAAGTGATGATATTAAGCAGCAGTTATCTTTATTTCGTGATTTAGTTGACCGGCCGTGTTGTGGTGCCATCTATGGTTCAGCATTTGAATTTAAATCCATAATGGTATTTTGCGATTTACAGCGTAAATATTTGGGTCGGAACTAATTCAATTGAGAATTGATTGTAAGTATAATTGCTTAATTTCAGTTTATGGAAGCTCTTACTCCCTTTCCAAGACGTTATATGCCCAATTTTTTTTTTATTTTATTTGTTCTTTATTTCGATGTTCCTTTCATATTTCATTAAGCTTCGCTTAGCCATGTACTGGATGCTTCATGATGTAATAATGTTTCCAAACTAGCGTAAACTCTAGCCTTTTCCTAATTTTTTTATTGTTATTCTTATTCGCATATGGAATAGCTGTTAAAAATCGTCTTTATTAACAGTTCAATATTCACTCTTTATTAACAGCTCACTGTTAGCTTATGCTAGCTAACGTCATGAAAGATACCGATTTCAAAGAGGCGCTCTTTATTAATAGCTCACTGTTAGCTTATACTAGCTAACGTCATGAAAGATACCGATTTCAAGGAGGCGCTCTTTATTAATAGTTCACTGTTAGCTTATGCTTTCATTCTGTTTCACACTGATAAACGGATTGAAAAAAATTTATCTATTACAAATTAACAGTTAAGTCTCTCGCTCTATGCGCAATATTTTCAATATGTGGACCTCCTCTAGCCTTAATATCAGCAACTTTTAGGACAATTTTCTTTTAGGAGTTCCCACCAGTGATGCTGTGACGGTTGTCCGGTCATTCAGTATTTAACTCCTAGTGCCTTTGGGCTGGATGGAGTGTCAGTAATAGGGTTTTCCACTGGGAAACGAACGCTCAGGTCATTTCCTGGTGCATGAAACTCTCCGGCAATTGCTGAACCGGAGGGTTTCAGGTTCGAGACTCAATTCCACAGAAGAACAGCCTCTTGCACATTAAATCTGTCAGGCCAAATGTCCTCCCTTTGGTGTGGTGTAGAGATTGGGTGCCAGCTCAGGTGTCGTCCTCGTCATCTGAACGCGGTTCAAACTGACGAGGTCCGTCCCAAAATAGCCCTCGTGTTGCTTTACAACGGGATGTTAATATAATTAAAACTAAACTAAAACTGAACTCATATGTTTACTTCTAAGAGATGTTTCAAACAATGGAGCACGATTTATTCATGGCAGGGGTAAGTTGAGCTCACTTGACAGGGGTCTGAATTCTTTTTTTTCCTTCTCCGATGGAGAGGTGTGTGTATAACTTAAATAATGTTGGGAGAGGTGCTAGTATCCAAAATTATTTTTTAAAAAATACTGACGATTCAGATTTCATCAACTCTGCTAAAAAAAGAATAGCAAAACCAATCGAAGTTCTTAACGAAGTAACCCCTCCCCCCCGAGAAAAAAAATGTGCAGAATTACATAAAATTACATTTGAACACTGCAAGAAATAAACCGTAAATTTACAGGTACTGAAAACCTCCACTCTGCATCCCTCCTCCCCCTCCCCTTGAAACAGTCGACAATAATTAGCGTAGCATAATTAATCTCGATTTCTGTTTCATTAACTCAAGATTAAAAGATCTCGATTTCTGCAATGGGCACATTAAGAAATTCTGATTTATTAACTATTTAACTTGATTAATCGTTTTTTTTAAAATATAAATAAACCTTCTTCTTGAAAAGTTTTCAATTCAACGATTCAGATTGCTAAAAAAAGAATAGCAAAAGCCAATCGCTGTTCTGAAAGAAGTAAAAGCCCCGCCTCAGCGAAAAAAATGTTAATTATATCAAATTACATTTGAATACTGCAAGAAATAAACCGTAAATTTACAGGTACTTAAAACCTTCACCCTACATTTATCCTTCCCCTCCCCTAAAAAAGTCGAAGATAATTATTGTATCACAATTCACTAAATTGAGATTAAAAAATCACGATTTCTGTAAAGGGAACATAGAAATTCTTATTCATTAACTATCTAACTCGATTAATCCTTTAAAAAAAATATTAATCGATTAATCCTTTTTAAATAAGCCTCCTTCTTGAAAAGTTTCAACGACACCAATTTTGTGAAGATACAATAAGAAATTACAAAGATACCGAAGTGTACCATTATTTTTGTTGGTGACTGCACCACAAAATAAAAATAGAAAATTTTTAGAAACATCTATGATTTATTCAGTGCTGAAATTTCTACCACAATTCAGCTAAAAGCGGTGAGCAGACAATATGTTTAAAATGCGGTGAAAGTCAATAAAGGTCATCACAGTTTTTGAAAGAATGCAAACTCTTGTGTTCATTAACTGTGCACAAACCTGGCTATCCAGACACATAGCATTATGGATAGGGTGCCAAAATTCTCCTTGCCTACACCCATAGCTTCAAACAACCGACATACCGAATCCTTCAATAATAACTCTAGAAACTTAATATTACGCGCTCGTTTATCGTAATTAGCCACTAAGCTCATTCTAAGATTTCAGAAATTATTTTTAATCCCTTCTTGCTTCACCAGATGGCGACTCGTTTCCAATAGTCAATAAAACGACTTAGGTCTTCATGATTTAATAGATAGCATCTATTGAAAGTACAGAATGAAGTACGAAAAGTGTATATTTATTCTGACTTTCTAAATCTGCTAAAACCAAACAAAAATGTAAAGGACAATTATAATTAACTTGAAACAGTTCTTAAATCTGTCCGATACGGAAATAAAGAATAAATATCACGACTCTTTCTTTAAGAATTGTTCTGGAACGCCACGGACGTTACAGCTTGGTTTTAAAAACGATTTTATAAATAAGTATGATACCGATATAATATTATTTTAAGATACTCACTTGAGATCTCCCCAAATAATTAGAAATTCAAACTCATGTCATAACAATTGAATAAATCTGACGGCGGCATAACCTCATTACCACGAAATACCTAATTACCTAATTCCAAAAACTCAAACTAAACCCACAATTACCGCTCTTTATATATATATATATATATATATATATATATATATATATATATATA
>JAPMOQ010062523.1:0-10085 GCA_026543055.1 Argiope trifasciata
GAATTCTTTCTCTAGAAATTCTTTGATAGAAGAAAACATTTTTTCCGAAACCCTTGGTGATTCTTGAAATTCTCTTACGTCGAATTCTGCAATTCACTGGAACAGAAAATAATTCACTTATTTTCACCACCATTTCTATATTGAGTGGAAGTTAAAGCACTTCCACGAAATAGAGAATTAACTATCGATTTTTTTCCGCAAGAACAAGTTGGTGTACCCTAGAGAACCACTTTTGCTGATTGCTGTACAAGAATCTAAACAATATGTTTCTTGTTAACACAAGGGAAAAAAATGGTTTATT
This sequence comes from Argiope trifasciata, assembly GCA_026543055.1. NCBI lineage: Eukaryota > Metazoa > Arthropoda > Arachnida > Araneae > Araneidae > Argiope > Argiope trifasciata. The sequence goes on from JAPMOQ010062523.1 coordinate 302, forward strand.
TGAAATCGCACACGAGTTGTGAAAACAATCCAAATTGAATAGGAGGCACCTAAGAAAAAAGAAAAGTGATCAAACAGTTGATGGATCTAACGTATTTAGGATCCTGAAAGCGTGAAACTGTTTAATTTTTCAAGCGAAAGGATAATTCTTTATTCTGTCTATTTGTCTGTTATTTTATCTCTTTTCGTTCTAGATAGCACAGTTAAAAACTATCTAATTCAATGTGCCTCCTTTGTTTATCTTTCAAGTTTCTAAATAATAAATGTTTTAACTAATTTAATGTTTAAATATAAATAAAGCATTACCAGAAGACATGAAGAAAATGGGCTTCATTTTCTACATATCATCTGAAAATTTCAAAAAGACTAGTTAGAAGTAATAAGGACATATGGAGAGTTTGGAAGTTACAAATAAATAAATTGTTAGATAAAGTTCTTTGTAATGTGTATTGAATTTATTGCGTGTATTAAGCTCTTTATTCATTATATGTGTTAACATAAGGCTCTTCTTTATGTATATTATTATATCCTAATTATGTGTATAAATATAACTTTTTTTCATTCAGTTATAAAATAAAAAGAGGAATAATTTCCAAATTTTTTTCTCCCGTTATAATTAGCTACCAGCAGCCATCGGCGTCCAAGCTTTCGTTCGTCATATCAATAACAATAATTTAGTAAAGTCAGCAACTTTTGATGGACAACATTATAAGAAATTATAGAAAGGTTATATAATTTTATTTAATTAAAATTTAAGCTTGGATTTGGCATATTTTTGAGATAACATACATAAATATTAATACATAAAGATAAGTTTTACAATATTTTTAAATTGAGAAAATTATTTTTTGATGATACAAATTTAGTTGACGCCCTTGCTTTTTCAAAATTTTGATAAATTAGAAAATACTTGGTAGTTAATAATATATTTCATTAATGCAGTAAAATTCTTAATGCTTTAAATTTTTCGTCAAACACTTGATCACATAATTTTCGTACTATTATTTGGAAAATAAGAATGAAAGATTGTAATAGGGGTGGAGGATAACAAATTTAAATTGCGGTACGAAAGGCAACATGCAAATAAATTATGGATTGATGAATTTTACATTTTTAATTCCAATATTTAATATCACTGACCTCGGCTTTATTATTATTGCTCTAAATAATACACATTATTAGTGTGAAGCTATTAAAAAGCTTTTATGCTTATCATAATTTTTTATTTAAAATTAAATTAATTAAGTTATTAATAAGTAAATACTTATACATTATTTGCATTCAATCTAGCTGAGATTGCATAGATATGATAAAACGTAATAAAAAATCAGCTGTTAATTACTGTAGCATTACTTTGTATGACAGCAGAATTCTTGTCTTCAAGCTTAAATACTGAATCATTGTGAAAACTGAAATTTTCTCATAAAACGCATTTACCTGACAACAATAGAGCAATCTAGTAGTATATGCTAAGAATCAATTATATTTTGTCTTAGAGCAAAATGCATCTTTATTTCCATCCTTTTTAAGCGCATCGTTTTTGTTCCATTCTTAATAATTTACAAATTAATTGCAAATATTATTATATTCCCTCTGGTGTAAAGGGAAAGTTGAGTGAAATGTACCGGCTGAGACATCGTTCTGTAAACTAACCATGAATCAAAATTACCATGTCTGTTTCAAAATGGCTTGTAATGATCATGCAACTTTAGTAGATCCAAATAAACTAAATGGAGAAAAAGTTTGATTACTCTATCTTGTCACTTTGCCCTGTTTGTCTGGCCCACTTTCACAGATTGTCTTTTGGCAGATTGATAGATAACATTGATAGATCTAAGCAAACTAAACGGGAAAAAAGGTTTCATTACTCTGTCTTGTTGTCACTTTCTCCTGTCTGGCTTCCTCTTGCCACATACTTCTTGCATTCAGTCGACCACCCCGCCACCACTGAACGTAGCAGTATCGGCAGGATTTGTTGTGGTCGACTGTCTTGCCACATTGTTTTGATAAACTTATGGATACTTTTGGTAGTTCTAAGTAAACTGAACGAAAAAAAGCTTTATTACTTTTTATCATTACTTTCCTCTTTCTGTTCTGCCCACTGTCACAAATATTCTTTTGATAGAAGTTGGATAATTCCGCTTTATTTACTTAGACCTACCAAAGTATATAAAACGGATTTTTTTTATTACTCTATCTTGTTGTCCCTTTCTCCTGTCTGTCCTGCCTCTTGCCATATATTGTCTTTTGATAGATTAAAGGATAACTATTTAAGTAAACTACTATTAAGTAACTATAACTATTTAAGGAAACTAAAAGGAAAAAAAGTCTTATTACTCCAGCCTGTTGTCACTTCGTCCCATCTTCCAGTACCCAGTCACTTTATAGATAATTTTCAGATTTACTGCCAAAGTTTTGGAATTTTATCGATGCATTTCTAGTGCTGTATGATTGGATAATTAAGATTTCAGTCACTGTGTAACTTTAAAAAATATTTTTTCTAACCTTACATTTCCCATACAATTTAAAATCACGACTTTCATGCTTGAGAAACAGAAAAATATAAAGAAAAATTTTTTACTTTTACTTGAACTTTATTTTTTCCGACCATCTTGTAAAATAGCTACAAAATCCCAGATTGCGAATTTGGAGAAATGATATATATGATCGTAAAGCAATATAACGTCATTGTTAAAACATGACTTCTCGCCATAGACACAGAACAGATCACATGCCGCTGCTTTGGAACGAAATAATATCTTTTCGCGAAACTTTACTCGGCTAAAATAGTTCAGATGATAGAAAAGTTTATTGTATTTATTTGAAATTGAGACATTCAGACGACAAAATCATGTATTTTTTTTTATTTCCATACATCACCACTAAGGGAGAAAAAAACGATATTTTGGATTCGGAGTGTTTTTTTTTTATCTAGGGGGAGGAAAACGTGGGGACGATATTCGTTGGAATAGTATGCTTCGTTGAAGCGGCTCCCATTTCGAAAAAACCTGTTCGTGCATTCATTCGAAAGGGCAAATATAATATTCCCTCGAGATGGGGCATATTTGAATGGACCGGAACTATAAAGATATGAGCTCTATGTTTCATTGCTGAAAAGTCGTTGATATTCTTAGGATATGTCTCTTTTTTATAGTCGTTTCGATATTTTTTTGCTTGTAAGAAATGAAATTCTAAATCATTTCATGTTTTCATAGATTGCATGTTTAGAATATGTATGATGAGGGACATTCAAATAAATGTTGATGGGATTGTGGTCATATTGCAACATATTTTAACACTGCGTTTGACAATATTTGTTTCTCGGATTCTTTTATTAAGGAATATGTTGGCAATTTTTCATTTTTAAAGCTTGGCATACTTCTTCATGGCATAGACAAATTTTTCTTTTTCAAATTGTGCAGACGAATATTTTATGCTTCCGAAAATTACAAATTTAGAATACGTATAAAATTAAATCTATAAAATAAATGCTTATGAGATTTGGTATTACTCAACTGTATATTTTAATATTATTTTTGATTTAAATCATTCTATTTTATTCTTTCATGATGAATCTGTTACTTTTTAGTCATTAGAAGTTTCACTGAGTAATACAAAGTTTTGCTTTATATGGTTAGTGAGCAATATTCTGAGTTTTACCCAATTTTTATGCCAAGCATTTATATCTAGTATTAAAATATTTTCATATATTTTTTATGTAATATTCATAAATACTATTTAAATTTATTATTGCTTTTTAGTGTTTCGCTATTTATCTTGGCCACTTTCAACAAATTGATTTGGAATTACATGTTAAGTCAGAATGCATAATCTCTATCTCTAAATGATGAGTAAGACAACTGATCAGGTATCTTCATTCTAGTGACTTCACTTCAGTCATTCTAGATGAATATTTAAGAATTGCTAGTTATGGATGATTTAGGGGTGTCTGTGGAGGGATATCAGAAATGGGGATGGTACGGAAAATGATTCTCTCATAAGACAAAACGTATTGTCTGTTACCAATTTGCAAAGTCGAGTCGTGAATTCGAATGGGAACAAATGTAAGATACAGAAGGGAAGGTTGTTGGAATTGGTTATATCAGAGGTCAACAACCTGCAGTTTTTTTAAAGCCGTGGCTCTCCAGTTCCATACAAAAATCAATTATTATCAAAACCTTTAAAAAATAAAAAAGTATATATACTTTTAAGTACCTAATATCTGAACAGCTTCTAGTAACATAATAGTTTGTTACTATGTTAGTTACTATTATGATCGCAATGAGACAAATGTAAACTATTGTATTATTTTTGAGATGAGACTCCGTAAGCATGCCATCTTCCAGTATTGCATTTCATTTTGTCTAACCCAAACAGCCACCGTCAGATTTGAAAACCAAAGACTTGTAAAGTGGCAAATTCACAGAGCTCAAGGGCAAGTTGTAAAGGTTAAAGGTTCAGAAATGCATGCACATCGTGCAGTACAAGTGGACGGCTCTAAAAGAAATTCCGCGAGTTGAGTCCCTTATATTCGACGCTAGGAATAGACTTCCAGAATGCTGTAGTGAGGTGAAAAAGTTGGCATATGGAGTGCACAATCTTCCGATCGACATAATCGTATGAGTAAGCGTTCTCTTGCATGAATATAATAAAAAGTAAATTTAGAAATCAATTAACAAATTAAAATCTAGAGTCGTACTTAAAACTTTAAACAACAAACTATAAGTCAATTTTAATCAAACTTTCCAAAGGCATGCAAAGCTAATGTTTCGCATGCATGTAATTATGCATATTTGTATTTTTATATGATTAAAGTTTCTTCCATATTTACAGCCGTTCATTTTAAATCAAAAATCAAATATGTATAAGCAAATACTATAATATTGAAACGAACATCTTTATTAATTCTTTAAAAAGTGGAAAATTTTGTAAATTCTTGTTTATGGCTCTTTTGTTTTAATAGGTTGCCGACCCCTGGGATACATCGAACGACGCCGAGGTTGGATATACAATAGATTAAGTATTAGATTTGAGTGTGGGAATTTAGAATGGGGAGAACACGATATTTTTAGAACTGGATGTTTCATGCTATGGCAAATCATGATTGCAAAATAAATTTAAGTCTCTGAATGGGATAGATGAAATGTAGAAAAATTAATGTCGCCTGAACTAAGTACATCTAATGATGCTGAGGTTGGTTACACAGTAGAAATTGTTAAGCTCTAAAATACATTGTAAAATCTTCTACAAAGAATATTTCAATCAAAAAAATAGGAGAAAAATACTTGAAACTGCATTTTATTGTATAAGATTAAAGAGTGATTTATAATAAAGTATTTTAAAATCTCACTCACTACCAGATTGATATAATTATTTCCCACCATTTTTCAAAGGAAGGAAGGGACTTAGGATAAATACCATTGTTTCTTTTGATTTAACATAATTAAGACATATTGGAGCGATTTAACATGATTTTGTATCCTGAACCGGCAAAACCCTCACAATTGCAGCCATGTCGTTATCTAGGAACAATATAGATATTTATATTTATTTTCCAGACATAAGTATATTTTATTGATATCTATTTCAATTTTATTAGTAACAAAACACTAAATGTTCACTTCTAGATTTTAAAATTAATTTTTTTTTATTCCAGTATATATCTGTCATGGTAATTACAGTAAATACCTACTCTCAATACTGTAATTAATATTTTATCACATCAATGAGTTTCTTGATATTTTAAAATTTTTTTTTATGCTGAAATTCCCTTAACAAGTTGATTTTTGTTTCATCTCTAATCGGGGGATAGATCAAATTCCTATTTAGAGTTGAATCAGATACGATTAAAACACATTTTAAGTTTAATTTGTAGATCTTCTTAACTTTACTACAATTAACATATAGCAAAGAAATAAACATTTGACAGTTGGTCCAAATTACATCCATGAATCATGGCGGAGATGGGTTTACTGGTGTTTCTAATGTTTTTAATGATTGTTTTATAAAATGAGGGAAAGAGACAGAGATTTACAGTTAAGGTTGCTCAGTTTTAAATCTTACAATAATATTTCTTTACAATGGAAGATCGGACAATAGTAAAAAGTACTACAATAACAGTATTTCAACCATGGCAATAGTATCAATATATGGCATCATTGAATACCCTTACAATTGTTATTATAATTTTTTCGTTTCCTTTATTTGTATTTTTATGCCTGAAATAGACGTCATATTAACATAATTATATTATTAAAAGTTACGTCTCTCTTGTATTAATTTTTTCTAAGGGATTCTCTTCATCACATACTAATTTATATACAGCACCGCTCTTTATTACAGCCTGACACGGTGTTTGCATCACCTGAATTGCATCACTAAATTATTAGAATTTCCCTTTGCCAAATATAATCTACTGGTCAGTTAAGTAATCTGTCGAGTTATGTTCATATACTAAAATATATTGTTACATAAGGTATCTTAGCTTTTATATATATATAACTGACTCATTGGATTATAGTTATTGATAAGGTTATTGTTCAAGAATAAATAATAATTCTATTAACGATCTGGAGGAAACCCAGGTTTTATCTTAAAGTGAATATGAAAGGAAACCCAAAGGACTACTTTCGCTTATATTGGGTTGTTCGGAAAATCATTTCGTATTTTTTTGTCCAAATGAAAAGAAATTTTCGTTTAATGAATAAATTATTTATTAAATTATAAAATTGCCATTCTAGTCTAATACCTTTTGCCATATTTTTGGTAGTAACATGATTACACGCTCATAAAAGTTTTGGTCTTTGCTGTAAAAAAAAACTGATCGAGGTGGTTTTTGGCCTCCTCATTTGAAGGAAAAATTTTGCAAATCAGTTCTGGTACTGGTGTACTGTTAACACATATTCTCCACACATATTGGCTAATTTATTTCTGGTTTGAACAACATTTTTACCTTTTATAGCAATAAAGAAAAAAATGACGAAAATGCTGTTTATTGCTCTCCATATTTAAAAGAGCACCATCCAAAAACTACTGCGAAGAATCAGCTGCACTTTTTCACACTCAAGCCTTGCTATATCAGCTCTTAAAACATAAAATGAGTTTGCGGTTTAAGTATGAAATTGGGTGCGAAAAATGCAATTAAATCCTTTGTCAGGAAAAAACGAAATTACTTTCCGAACAACCTAATATTTTCTGATACATATAAGAATATTGTAGTTTATATTGTTGAATATTTTTGCATAATAAAGATAATCTAGAATTCATTTGCGATTACTTCTCTTTGATTACTTTTATCCAATATTTTTTACCGATCTACTATGAAGAAAGCAAAATCTTTCATCAAATTGCGATTTTTTAAAAATTAATTTAATTAAAAATTAAGAGAGATTTTAATTTTTCTCTCAAATAAGCACCGAAAATATGATTTCTAAGCAACTTAATATTTTTAAAAAAGATGTTAGTTCATTAGAGGGCACTTTTTGTCTTACTTTTGATGAATTTGTTTTCAGCATAAAATTTAAAGACAAATTGCATTATTTGAATGAAATTTAATTTTATTGTTTTATCAAATATTAAATCACGTGAATTTTTTTTCAGTACTTGAAATTGGAGGGAAAAAAACTTATTTTGAAAACTCTGCTGTTTTAATGAAGGAAAAAAGTGATCTTATTGTAGCATTGGTGTTCAAAAACAGATGGATAATACAATCACGGTTCCATCAGCTTTGTGATGTCAGGAGACTGGACTCCAATAGAATGTTACAATTATACAAAAGGCAGGACGTATGTAAGCCATTAAAATAACTCAATTTTAATGTTATTCACAATTTAATGCTTAAAAATGCTTTGCAGGCAGTATCATGAACATTAAATATTGCCTAAGACATTTGATTGAAATTTAACACAATCAATGTTTTCATTGAATCAGTTGATAGTCCGCTAATAAACAATTATGTAGAGTTTACATTCGGCTTGTTATAAGACAGCCAGTAGGCAGGGCATGCATAGAAAGAGACTGATTTATTTTCACTACAATATCATAAGATATACAAGCATCCCATGCATTGCGATAAATTGCCATTTTGGCAATTTATAGCAAGAACCCATTCTTTTTCACTGCGTATCTTATAGAAATTATGGATAATTTTACAAAGAAACATGGTAAAATAAAAATAAAAAGGTCAACGTACCACAATTTGGGAAAATATAAAATAATGACAACTAAAATGACAGAACCCACACGACCTCGCATCAGAAAAAATAAAAAGAATACCCACTGAATTCTAAAACGCATGAGCTGTAAGAAAAAATACAATACAGAAAGATGTTGTTGCCCTATAGCAGAGGTGTCCAAACTTTTCGCGGCACGGGCCGGATCGAAATTAGATCCATGTTATACGGGCCACATGTATATACAAATTGAAAAATATCGTTAGGAGTAAAGTAGCATTAAATACTATTAATTAATACTATTTTATTGTAACTTGAAAATACAAAATACTAAACAAAGTATAATTATATAATTATTTTATATAAATTGAAATATTTTCATGCAACATCTAATGCGAATGATGAAACTTTTTTGTTGTTGTTGAAGAATGTCTTTATAGTTGGGATCAAAATTTGTTACACCAATCATAAGCAATGATTGCAAATGATCATCAGATAAATTTGCTCTATATTTTGATTTGAGATACTTCATTCGAGAAAAGTTTGTTCGCACACGTAAGTAGTCCCAAACATTAAAATGAATTTACGAGCAAATTTCTTCAAATTTGGAAACTCTTTTGCATCCAAATATTTATAAAAATCTATTAAGTTTCCTTCCTTGTATTTGTCCTTGATTTGTTCGTTTGCTTGAAGATCAATAATTTCTATTTGAAGCTGGCTTGAAATTTCAGCAACGTTGCAATCAAATGGATTTTGGAACAGCCGAATTTCTTTTGAATTCATGTCCAAATCAGAAAATCGCTTTTGAAATACCGAAATATATTTTTTATTTAGTCTTATAACTTAACAGCGCGATAGACATTTGTGTTTGGTCAAGTACAACAACTCCGTTTCGTTGGCCATGTCGTTTTTCGATATACATTTATGAAAATGAAAAGGTTTGGGCGAAAACATCATTATGTTTTAAAACCCTCCGCGGGCCGGGTTTGGCCCGCGGGCCGTAGTTTGGACACCTCTGCCCTATAGGAACAATTATTTTCCATCGACAGAACAACATTTTTCAGCCTTTCTTCTTCCTATTGTCTTATAAATTGTCGAGTGCAAACTCGACATTAAAATGGTCTGCAAACTGCAATTCATTTACCGAATGCGGTTTAACATTTGACATGGATCTCAAATTCTAAATAATATACCAAATTACTGAGCAATATAATAAAGTTTTAATGATAAAATCACTATACTTTTATCTAGTTTATAAATTTTTTATTTTTTTTTATTTTTCAAGTGCAAAGCGTCTGTAAGATAGATATCTTTCTAATGGATATTGGTTGAAATTTGTTACAAATATACTATTTTAGTGTAAAAATTACTTGTCACCTCGCCCTTAACTTAACGAGTTCACAAATAAAATGGTTCTCAAAATTATATACATATATGCAGAGGTTGGAATGCATTTTTTATTGCTAATGAAAAAGCGTGAAGTTCGAAAAGTTATCAAAACCTCGAAAAGAAGTATTTTATTGACTAGAAAACAAAGAAAAAAGTATTTTGTTTGAAAACTCCATCGTATGAATCGGTCTCATACTTTGTTAATCTTCAACCGAAAAGTTAAAT
>JAPMOQ010062527.1:0-21637 GCA_026543055.1 Argiope trifasciata
AGCTTTATTATAAGTATAGATTATGAGATAAAGTTTTGGGACTGGGGGTTTTGTACTTTAATTAAATTTTAAAGCTTTTTGCTTAGTTTTCAAAAATTACCATTTAACGATTTTATGGTAAAAATATGTTTTATACGTTTAATCTATTTTAAAAGAAAATATTTTCTAAAATTAAATTTGAGGATTCTGAATGAATATTAAACGAGTCGCGTGATTAAATAGTTTCTTTCATTACCATTCTGAAAGAACATGAAGTTTTATAATACTAAACGACTAAACCAATCTAATGTATAAATAGTTTGTTCGTATTTTATATACTGTCTTACCGTTCATGCCATTTCGATAAAACATTGCCAAATTATTGATTGATTGCACTTAATATTATTTCTGCGGCGGCAGCAAATCTTATAAATTTATCATTAAAAAATTTATCATGAAAGATTATGTACATTAAATTTGTATTTTCTCTACGAGGAATTTCTTCTCAATATTGATGAAAAGAAATTCCACGCATGTCTCAATAATGATGAGAAGAATCTCAATATTGATTAGAAGAATATTGAAGAGAAGAAATTCCACGCTTCTTCTCAATATTGATGAGAAGAAACTCCACGCTTCTTCTCAATATTGATTAGAATAAATTCCATGCTTCTTCTCAATATTGATTAGAACAAATTCCACGCTTCTTCTCAATATTGATTAGAAAAAATTCCACTCTTCTTTTCAATATTTATGAGAAGAATTTCTTCTTTATAAAATGATGAGCTAATTCTATAAATTAATGTGCCAATGTTTTTATTGCAGGTGATAAAGTTGTATTATGTTTCGAAAGTTTCTGTGGGGAATGCGAGAACTGCAGAAATACTAAAACTCATCTATGCAAGAAAACACCGGTAACATCGCATTTATTTTCTCTTCATTCCTGACTTTTTTTGTATTAAAAAATATTTCATTTTCAAAAATATCAGAAACCATCCCAATATGTTATTACCTTCATTTTTATAAAGTACTAGCTGGTACCCGGCGCGTTGCTGCCGCAGAAGAATTCGAAATAGTTAAAATAATAAATAATAAATTGTTAGAAAAATAATAAATTGTTTTATTAAGAATGATAGGAAGAATGTTATTTATTTTCTTGTCGACAATGAATACATTCATTGAAATTGAAGGATATATAAAGAAGAAATATAAACAGTACTTATTCTATTTTTATTATTTTATTCTACAAAAGAATATTTAGTTTTATATATTAGATTTATAAATTCTTTTAAAATCGTAAAGCCTGAAGTTCTTTCAGAATGGTAATGAAAGAGACTATTTATTGTATCGCGTGATTTATTATTCGTTCAGAATTCTCAAGTTTAATGTTAGAAAATGTGATTAATTTTTTTTTAATTTATTAAACATAGAAAATATATATTTATAAAAAATAAATTTTTGAAAACTAAGATGGTGCAAAATTATTTGTAATCTTATAATTTCGGAAGTTACTGCAAAAAACGCTAAAATTTTATTCATTGTTTAGTTAAAATTTTAAACCTTCAAGATTGGTTCCCCTTAAAACTTTTTCGCACACTCACTAATAAAGCTATTACCTCAGAGAAAGATTTACATTCCATTTACGTATAGTAGCTAGGAAACATTAGCGTTTTGCTTCAATTTAGGATCTGTACTGAATCTGTTGTGTTTCCTTGGAGAATTATTTGTTGGTTAATCCATGCTTAATAGATGCAGTATAGATCTGAAAATATTTGTTATACTTTAGAATTAGATTATTGTACTATGCTTATAACCTTCGAGTAAGTCCAAGCAATATGTTGTCCAAGTTTTATAGGTATCGGATGAGCGGTACTTGCAGCGCATAAGAGACGTACAGACAAACACTCATTTTTATTTATATAAATAGAATAAAAATTATTTTTGATGAAAAATACAAATAATTGCTCTGGAATCTTCATATATAATGTAATATAATTTTCAAACTACACAGTAAATTTTTCTTGCTTTTATTACAAATTATTACAATATTAAAAATCTATCATTTTTTTTCAATATTAAACAATAAAATGCCAGAATTTGCTTTAAAATGTTAAACTTTAGTAGCATTTTAGCACTTTAGTAGCAATAAGTTTGTAATACCAAAGTAGTTAATAAAAATTTCGGTTATAAGTCTTGCCATTTTACATCAATCCTTAGAATAGCTAGGAATGGCAAACTTTTATTCTTAGCTTAAGCATTCCCAGGATTAATTCGACAAATTATTTGTATATTTAAAAGATTAATAATGCACCTTATTTCAAACGTATTCTAGAAATTTTCCACCAGAATAATAATAAATAAAAGTACATTTTCTTTTTCCAGAGAAATAATTTGCAGATGGATGGTACTTCTCGAATTACTTGCAAAGGGCAGAAACTTAGTCAGATGAATTCCATTAGCACTTTCTCTGAATATACAGTTACGTCTGAGTTCAATGTGGCAAAGGTGAAGTAGGAACTTCTTTACATACATTTTTCAAAATTAATTTTAAAATTATTAATTCGTTTCCTGAAATACTAAAGGCTTTCAGTTTGTTCTGCTCTTCACTGAAATAAAAATATTGAATTATTGCAAAAATGAATTTCTATTATACTGGGTGGCCATAATTAAACTAACAGTTCTCACAGTGTTCTGTAGCGAGATCTATTTACGAGAATGATGCCACATTTTGCATGCCACGCAAGATTAAATAAGACGGGGGACGAAGGATACCGCGAAAAAAAAAGTTCAAAAAGTTACCGCTAGGGGAATATGTGGTGCTGTGTAATAGAAAATAGAGTGTTAACAAATGCAAATCAATACGGAAATAAAATTATCTTTTATTTTGCACATTTGCTGAATTAGTTTAAGTGCAATATGGCAACACTTTAAAAAAAAGCGAAAAATTTACATAAACACCAATAAAGTTTCTTTATCTGAAATTTCAGTAACTGGGTAACAGAGAACGCTGAGCGAAAGAAGAAGTTCTTTATTCAAATTTCAAGTGCATTGTGCCAATGGATGTAACTTGAAATTTGAATAAAGAACTTTTTCTTCTCGTCATTCTCGCAAATAGATCGCGCTACAGAACAATGTGAGCGCTGTCAGTTTAATTATGGCCACAACAGATCTAAGTTATTTCTGATTTCAATATTCTTTGTAGTGTTATTACAAGTATTCCCATCATCTCCTGGCGTCTCCTTATTCAGTTCACTATCGACCCTCCTAGGTTAAATAGTGATCATATTTATAATCCCAAATTCTCTTATCCTTACCTATGCATTAGATCTGTAGCTGTTGTTACTTACGGCACTTTACTAGCTCGCTGATAGAAAGCCATCGGCGATTTAAGCCTAAATTAACGTCCTTTGTTTTTTCAATAGCGCCAACTAGGGTCAAGAGTATGACTTAGCTACTTTCACTTGCACAACCACCTTTTTATGTAACATAGCCCCATCCTGTGCCCCTGGTGCCTATAACACTAAGTTATCTAACCGATTTGACGGGTACAAAATGGATGGAAGGGAAAAAAAAGAAGAAAAAATAAAAACAATAAAGAAAGAAAGAGACGGCAAACCATCCAGGTTCATTGGTGTCAAATCCTACAAGACTGTATACTATTTTTTGATGAAGTTATAATTGGATGGAGGGAGCAATAATATTTAAACAAATGCTGACTATGGGTTAAACTTACAGAGAAATGAAAATACAAACTAAAAAGAAAAGATTGATAATTTTCATTGAGAACATCTGTGCGACATGTAGCGACAAATAATCACTGTAGAGTCAAAACCTGTAGTGTCCGTGTAAGTCTTGTGGTTTTATTTTCCTGCTTGAGAACTGAACTTTTAAGGGCTTTTGAGCACTTTTGAAGCTATGATTTCGGCTGATTTTGATTGGCAATTTGGTCTCAGCTATTGTATAGCCCTGAAGAGCTCTTGGTATTTGTGAATATAGTTTTCTATAGAGTGAATCTTGCTGCTTGAAAGAGTATTCGATGCAACTATCCTGTACCATTCTTCCTCAAGACCGCTTCAAGTTCTCAAGTTTTGGCTTTCTCATATACCATGAGAGAGTAAATAACCCCTTTTTGCAGTTTGGCAACTGTTTTTTACAGGGTCACGCATTCACACTACTCACAGATAGAACGCAGAATAACAACCATGCCCGAACCGAAACTCGAACCTGATTCGGGCCCAGATCACAGAGAAGACACTCTATTCCTATGCCAGGACGCCGGCATGCATTAGATCAAAATTTAATGAGTGATAAAATTCCCACTAAATTTAATAGAAAGTGTTTATAAAAGAGAATATTAGAAGACGGAAGAATAAATACTAATACTATAAGTTAGACTTTCATTAATAAAAATATAACTGCCATGTGCCGGTATCCTGGCATCGGGTAGCGTGTCTTTCCCATGATCTGAATGTCCTGGGTTCGATTCCTAGTTGTTGTTGTTCCAATGGCACTTTACAAGCCCACAGGAACTTCTAAATGAGCCTCCCTTGTTTTTCAGTAGGTCCAAGAATACGACTTAGCTACTTCATACCTCACACTCGCTTGCACAATACCTTTTTACGTGGGGATACATTCACACTAACCACAGCTAGAACACAGAATAACAACCATGTCCGAAACGGGACTCGAATCCGAGACGTCCAGATCACCGGAAATACAAGCTATCCCTGTGCCAGAATGCCGGCTCGAGTCCCAGTTCCGGCATGATTATTCTTCCTCTGTTCTATCTGTGTAAATGTGCTCCCCTGTAAAAAGGGATTGTGCAAGCGAATGAGTGACGCGTGAGTGGGAAATTCGTACTCTTGGTACTAATTGGCGCTACTATTATAAAAACAAGAGATGTACCCTATCGGCTTTAATTGCCGTCTACATCGGGCTTAAGAATCAACAAGTGCCAAAAGAAACAACAACATTATTGTCATATTATAATTATTAGTTACTTCTTGTATACAGCCGACCACCCCGCCACTACTGAACGTAGCAGTGTCGACAGGATTTGTGGTGGTCGACTGCTGAATAAGTATTGTCCAACCTTACATGGACCGATCCATCAAACCAACATTCCTTTCGGGGTAGTAAATAGCTTCTTCTTGTATACAGCTGACCACTCCGCTACCATTGAACGTAGCAGTACTGAAAGTATATGTTGTGGTCGATCGCTGAATAAGTATTGTGCAACCTTACATAGACCGAACAGTCAAATCAATATTCCTTTCGGGGTAGTAAATAGCTGCCTTTCTCCTCATCAGCAATTGAGAACCGACTTCTTCTTTATGTATACATCCGAACACCCCGCCACCACTGAGCGTAGCAGTATCGACAGGATTTGTAGTGGTCGACTGCTGAATAAGTATTTTCCAACCTTATATAGACCAGTCCGTCAAACTAAAATTTCTTCTGGGGTAGTAAATAGCTGTCTTTCTCCCCCATCTGCACACTTTCAAACAGTTGGAATGTAACTATCCATCTTTAACATCATATCTAATTATTAGTTATTGAATTAAAAAAATAATTGCTCAAATTCCATGCAGGTTAATCCAGCAGCAAATCCCAACATCTTGTGCCTGGCTGGCTGCTGCATTCCCACAGGTTACGGAGCAGTGATGAACGCTGGGCAGGTACCTCGTGGAGCAACCTGCGCCATCTGGGGGCTCGGGGGTGTAGGCATGTGCGTCGTCATGGGATGCAGAGATAGTGGAGCATCCAAGATCATCGGAATCGATGTCAATTCTAAGAAGTTCGACTTAGGTAGATATTCATATCTATTATTCGAATTCCTTTTAAAACATCTATTGTAATGACTTGATCTCGGAAGATCAAAGAATACTCAGAATTTTGTTGACACTTCTTTATTTTACAGCCCTATATATGTACAAAGAACAACTCGTTCTTCTCTCGATTAAATAATTGCTATTTATATCACAACAGTCCAAGTCAAAGGGTTTTACATGAAGAATAATTCTCCATTAAATAGTAAATATAACAACCACTGGGAATTCTCGGGTTGGTCAGTCAGTCTTCGTTTCAGGCGGGGCTCCAAATCTACCGGACTCGTGAGCGTACTCCAGCTGTCTCGCCAAAACCCGTCTCTCTTTCCAGAAAAACTCTCCGTCTTTTATCCCAGAGAAAATCCCCGCCTTTTCTTCTTCAGTGGCTACTGGTCCTCTCTTCCGGCCAATCATGTCCAGCAAAGGGCCATTTCCAAGGGCATCAGTCTGTCTTCGGAAGGTAATTAAGGCACACCGAAAAGTCTGGAACATGGGGTCCGCTTACAAAAGGAAATTCGGCATCCAGATGTTCCATTGTCTCTGAAAACGCTATCACTATCTTCTGGGCGAGGAATTTCCACGCGTGTTTTTTTAGCTATAGAGGCCCCAGGTCCCGAATGAAGAACATCTGCGACATCTAGTTATCTAAAGAGGTCGAGTAAACACAAAGGCAACACAGCTGGCGGAAATATTTTACCATTAAAGGGGGGACGGAAAATGCTACATTATAATTAGAATGTAAATTTGTGAAAATTATGCGCACCACTTTTTGGTGAAAGAGTTATTTGAACTTTTATGGCTAATAAACGGTAGTGGTATCTGCAAAATTTTCTAGTATATTGTCTAATAAATATGTCGTGAAAAAACAATATAAATAGATAAAATTTTATTACAAGTTGATTTTATTGCTAATGAATGATTTCATACAATTTCTTTAGGGTATTAAGAAGTGGAATGTATATTTTTAATAGATAACTAAATGCCAAATCAAAAATCGGAAAAAATGTCAAAAGCTAAAAGTTTAGTTTGGTTATATTAGCGTCCCGTTTCAAAGCAACGCTAGGGCTCTACTGGAACGAATCCTGTAATTTTAAACCATGGTCAGATGACGAAGACGACACCTGTGCTTACCTCTCCCCTCTCCATTCCCCACCAGTGTCATGCCAGAAAACGCCTTATATGGCACTGGCGCACAATAGTTAAGAAATATCAACTTTTCATACAATTTTTTTTTAATTCATCGTGTCATCCTTAGTGATTTTTGGAGATTAATCCTTGACATTCGTTAATAGTATCCAAAAACCGAATTCGTATTTTAGGCACGTTTTACTCAACTACTTGAAACAAAAATATGACATAAAACTAAGCTTGTATTCATAAAATCCCATACCAAATTTGATATTTTTAATTTGTTTTTGAATTATCGCGGTTATGTTTCTGAAAGAACAGAACAACAGATAATCAATCCTTTGTTGTTTTTGACTCAAAATTCGATAGATGTCTACATTATAGGTGTTAAATATTTATATCGAATTTAATATGCTTTGCTCTCTTCGTTTATAGTTATCATTGTTAACTTATATTCAAACAGTCAAACAAACGGACTTACCCTCAACAGATTTTACTCAAAATTTCATAGAAATCCGTATGTTTGATCCAAAGACCTAATACTAGATTTTTATCATCTAACTCAAAGAGTCTTTCAGGCATTTTTGGTCACAGATAGACAGACTTTTTCTAAAAATGTGCTTTCCGAATTCAGAGAGTTGGAGATTCATAAAAATCTCCGAATTTTTTAACGATTACTATACTTTTTCTATACTACACATACAAGGAAGTAAAAATTGCAGAAACAAATTTTATCACCATGATACATGCAGATTTTCTCCATCAAAATAACAAAAAAAAATCGTATGTATGAACCTTACTCACTTCAGTTTCTCTATTCGATATTGAAGATTTTGGAAATGAAAAATAGAATCATTATTTTTGAAAGTATGCAAATTACCAAAATTATTAGTGATTTCATTATTTTATAACAAAAAAATTGCAAAAATAAATTTTATCAAGAGGATGCATACAACTTTTATATTTCATAATAAAAAAATTATTATTATGGATGACCCTTCCTCACTTCGATATTGCTATTGAATAATGAAGATTTTGGATATGAAAAATAGAATCATTCTATTCGAAAGTATGCAAATTACCAAAATTATTAGTGATTTCATCATTTTATTAAAAAAAATTGCAAAAATAAATTTTATCAAGAGAATGCATACAACTTTCTACCTCATAATAACAAAAATTATTCTTATGGATGAACCTTCCTCACTTCGGTTTCGCTATTCAATACTGAAGATTTTGCATATGAAAAATAAATTCATTGTATTTGACGATATGTAAATTACCATAATTAGTAGTGATTTCATCCTTTTAATACAAAAAATAAATTTTATCAAGATGATGCGTACAAATTTTCTCCTTCATAATAACAAAAATTATTCTTAGGGATGAACCTTCGTCACTTCGGTTTCGTTATTCAATAATGAAAATTTTAGATATGAAAAATATGATTATTCTATTTGAAAGTATACAAATCCCCATAATTATTACTGATTTCCTCATTTTAAGAAAATTAATTTAAACTTATTTTGTTTCAGCAAAGGAACTGGGTTGTACCGATGTTATAAATCCAAAAGAAGTTAATGTTCCAGAAAAATTAGCAGAAATGACCGGCGGAGGCCCAGATTTTTGCTTCGTTTCAGTTGGATTGATTCCGGTGATGGTGAGCTATATTTCCTTGCTTTACTGTTCATTATTAGGAAACTGAGCATCACACAATCTGCCTTTACAAATCTGATTTTATTTCCGGTTACCAGGAAGAGGCCTTCAATTCAAGTCACCCACAGTGGGGCAAAACTGTTATCATTGGATTATCGAATGCTGGAGAAACAATGAAAGTTGGAATTTGGGATCTCATATATGGAAGGAAATTAGTTGGAACAAGTTATGGCGGTAAGCATTTTGCTCTTATATCTGAGTGAATCATTTATTATAACTTCTAAACTACCAATGCGTTTTGAGTGATGATTAACTTTTTTTCCTGCCGAATCACTTAAAACAATGATGTTGAGAAAATTCATCATTATCTTATAACTTTAAACAAGCAATTCTTGCATATATATATATATATATATATATAACCATAAAGGCATTAAAATAATGAAAACTCATTTCCTGAGTCAACAAAAATTAAAACGAAACCAATTAGGTCGAAATCGAAATTAAAATTTAATTCGGAATTAAACGCTAAAAGTTCACAAATTGAAAAGTAAATGAAATAGAACCTATAAATGAAACAAATCTAAATTAATATAACTATAAAAATTATGTAAACGAAATTAAAATCGGAATCGAAAC
This sequence comes from Argiope trifasciata, assembly GCA_026543055.1. Lineage (NCBI taxonomy): Eukaryota > Metazoa > Arthropoda > Arachnida > Araneae > Araneidae > Argiope > Argiope trifasciata. The sequence goes on from JAPMOQ010062527.1 coordinate 9,231, forward strand.
TAAAAATTATTTCGGATTCAAACAAGTTTAAAATTTTAAAAAATCATTGTATTTAGTGAACGCTAAGGCAGTTACAACTAAAATACAAATGATTCTAAATTAATTAACAGAATAATCCAAGCAAAAAGGAACACAACCGAATCAAAACTACAACCAACAGAAAATGATCCAGGTCTGAAAACTTCTTCAAGGGTCACTCCCAGGCAAGGATTCAAATTAAAAGATTTTTTCTGTGAGAGGCATCGGACAATGTACAAAAGTACTGACCCCTCGTGACGCGAAAATTAAGGCAAAAGAGCATACTAATTTAAACAGCAAAAAACACAAAAAAAATATTTTATATAATAGTTATTTTTTGCTCTAAGGATTTGGACCGGTTTTATATTTAGATAAGGTGTTGCTTTTTTAATTTCATCTATATTGTTGTCTTTTGTGGTAAAAAATGCAATTTTTCGCACAAAAATATTCTTTTATTGCTAAATATTGACTTTTGACTGTACATGACCCTTATGACTATACATGACTTTAGAGATGGAGTAATGGTGAGGTCCTCGGATTCCCATGACTTTTTCCATTGCTTGATTCCTCGCTGGCATTTCAATTCGTTCAGATTTCGTTTTTAACCTTAAGCAAACCATAAGGCAAGATCTTAATTACGGTTATAAAAAACTGCTAAGAGAAGCTTGGTCTCCTAGGTACTATCTTCAAATCTATTTAAAGGAAATTATCTTAATTATCTCTTAAATTGTAATTTGAATCCAATGCTCTGGTTTCTAGTTTAACTGTAAAAAAAAATTAGAAATTTTGAGTTTCTTAAATGTATAGTTAAAAATTATATCCAAGAGACTTTTTTACCACCATGCTAATATACAGAAAATAGTTTTTTTATAAACCGATAAAAAAAAATCTGGTGGTAAAAACTGTGTGTGTGTTTTTTAATGAGTCTCTGATATAAATTATCAAAGTATATTATAATTTCGACCACATACATGGTATATTTAAATTTTTAATGAATTTTATTGATTTTTTTTCTTTTATATACATTTATAATTCCATATCATTTTCAATATATAAACATTTTCGCAATTTATTATTTAATCTCCCGATTTTCCATGGAATAGTTTTCTACATAGAATATTAAAATCAGGATTTTATTTGCAAAATTTTTTTTTCTTGTATTCTATATTTCTTATTTAATGGATTTCATTATCTATTATTTTGATTATCATTATTATGCAATTCTATAATCAATATTTCTCAAATTTATAAATAAATTTCTTTCTTATTGAATAAAAACTAAATAAAATCAAAAAAATTAATAATTGTTTAAGAATATTAAACCATTCTATTGTAATTATTGTATAAAACATGTAGTTGGAAAAATTTCAAAATTCTAGTTCAATAAGATTTGACTGGAAATTTGATATTAAAATGCTCACATAATAAATATGAAGATATAAATAAAATCACTTTTAATAAAAGTATATAAAAATAAAATATGATAGAAGTGAGATGAAAGTTTATTTCAATTATTTGTGCGCAATATAAAAAATATATATATACTTTCCACCAAAAATATTCTTTTTCAGGCTATAAAACCAGAATAGGAATTCCAAAGTTGGTCGAGAAAGTTTTGAACGGAGAGTTAGAACTCGAGAAACTTATAACTCACCGTCTACCTCTGGAAGATATCAATGACGGATTTAAAATGCTCACCACAGGAGAATCGTAAGACATTTAAATCTTAATGTTATACATTGTTTTAATCATTGTCATTATGTCATACCTTGTTTTAATCATTTTCATTATGTCATACATTGTTTTAATCATTGTCATTATGTCGTACATTGTTTTAATCATTGTCATTATGTCATACATTGTTTTAATCATTCTCATTATGTCATACATTGTTTTAATCATTGTCATAATTTGTTACAGACGAAAGTTAAAGTCTGCCAAACAGGAACAACATGTTATTTGTAATGGTTGCCTGAAGTAATACAGTCAATAACATTGCGAAGATATTACTATTAGCACGAAGACACGAGCACATGGAAGACAAAATGAAAGCCAAACGTTCACAAGTAATACAAAGCAATACACATTGGACAACCAAAAGGTCACAATTTGTAATAGGTTGAAAATAACCATAACAACTCATAGAATGGCCATACAGAACTCAGCAGTAAGAGAGAATCTGTGGTGACATCCTAATAAGCCAGTAACAGCCGCTAGACATCAGCGATCGCTTTTGTCGAATGGTTAAGTTACTGGACCTCAAATCCAAATATTGTGGGTTCGATCCTTGGCGGAATTCAACCTACACATTGGCACAATTCCGCGAACATCACTACCACATTAGTGACCACGAACTATGAACGCTCAAACAGCTACACCTGTTGTGGCGACACCTACCAGCAGCAAACGCAACCAACAAAAATTCAACAGACTCACTTGACGCAACAACAACACTACGCTCGCCATAACGCTTGGCGATACAGAAACACTCTCTTCGCTAGCCATAACGCTTGGCGCTATAAAGCCGTTAGTCTCTGCGTCTTACTGGTAGGAGAGTATTGTGGGGAAATCCTAATAAGCCAGTAAAAATCGCTAGACATCAGCGATCACTTTTATCGAATGGTTAAGTTACTGAACTTTAAGTACAAACATTGCAGATTCGATCCTTGGCGGAATTCAACCTACACATTTTCACAATACCAGCCAACTCCATCGCCACAAATCAGTGCAGTTATTCTCAAAGATCTCACCCAACGCCTGCTATCCTCCACTGTCTCTTAGCTTTAGCTGTAACCTACTGCCGACGTACAACGAAGCAACTGGTTAACCAACAGAAGATTATATGCTTCTTCAAAACTCGGAGCACGGTACCAATTCTCAATACACTAATTGTTTGATTTTCACTCAATGCTTCCACTTCGCTGGATTGATCCAGCTAATTCAAAGTCAATGCTATTTGACTCTCTATGTTACTGACTTCGGCTTAGATTGCTGGCCTTTTATAGCATCCAGAATAGAATACAAAAAGTTCTCAAACTATCACGTATAACCAGAGCTGGCCTTATCTATGAAGGGGTCCAGGTACAAAAAATCCTTTTGGGCCCAAAATATTTAGCAAAGTAAAAAAAAAACCGACATTTGCATATTTATTAACTAATGCGTGGTTTTGTTTTCGCTATTAATTACTCCAGGAAAATGACAGTTTTTCCAATTTCTTTTTCGATACTAGCAAGAGCATTTAAGCATTATACCCTTATACTTGACCGAAAATAATCCTTTGTTTCATTGTAATTTGCTGAAAGAAGGTTCAGCATTTATAATGTTTAGTAACTGTCACTGTAAAGGGTTATAAAAAAATATTACTTTAGATAAAGACAAAGGTAAACAGCCGATGATTTAAAAGTACATTTAAATCCAGCCTCAGCCTCGACTTCTGGCAGCCGGACACACCACTCTGTCATAACATGTCTGATGGGGATTTCCTTTTTCATAAATTAAATTTTTTCGCATTTTCATAGATATCACTGAGATCTTTGTCTAATAAAAGTCGATCAGCCAGCCACATGGAAACAAGCTTATAGATTTTTTAGTATATGTAAAATTATTGTTACGGATTTCCTATATCCTAAAATCCGTCGGGTTCGTTTTTTTTTCACCTTGTATATAGTGGGTGTGTATGGTGTTAGAGATGATGATGACACACAAAATGATCAGTCCTTTAGTTGACGAACACAACACAGATGTTTATTTACAGGACGGGAACAGGACAGCACAAAGACGACAAATATTCACAGCACAACTATGTACATGAGACAACTATTTACAGTCGAGACGAAAACACAGGACAACACACTGCAGATAGTAGACCACAGGCAGAAATTCAGTAGTGACAATGCCTACAGCTCGCAGAGCGGCTAGACAGGATTCAGCCGGAGAGGGAATCTTTGTGGGATTCACTTTACACCACCTGGGTCTCTCCAGAACAGGCTGAAACTATTCCGCTATTTTTTCTCGCCTTTGCTGTCGGCTCACTACTTCGTACAACGGGACTACTCCTTAGTTCGGGACAGCTCCGTTCCCGACGACGACACAACGGGCTACGACAACGACGCAGGCTTCGTCAGTATATACCCCACAACAGTCCTCCGTTCAGGACTCCTCAGTTCAAGACCTCTCTCTCTCTTAGGTCTTCTCAATTAAATTCCACAGCGCTACTTGCCTTCGTTGAACACTAGACCGTTCAGCTTCGGCTTCTCTCCACTGCCGCACTTCAGCTTGACTCCACTTGATTCTTCTTCAGGTCCTCTTTCTTATTTCTCCACTGCTCCACTTCAACTTTATCCGCTCGATTTATTTCCACACTGCAGCCCTCTTCCTTATATTTACCGGTGGTAGGCGGGGCTAACATTTTCTGGACCAATCAGGAGCGTTCTAGCTGAATCTCGGCTCATGGTGGACGGATCGGGAAAATTCTCGATGTTTCAGGTACTTTCCATTTTGTCGCCAAAGTCGTCGCCAAATCGCAAAATGGTTGCCAAGTTTGTCGCCAAGCCTTGGGACCTCTGACGTTACACCCATTCACTATTCAATACATATTACTATCAATCTGTCTTCCTTACGATGACAGTATTAGCACGGGAAAGCAAAACCACAGGTTCGTAACATTATTATTGTTCAGAACACTGTTTTAATTCTTAATCAAGGTGCGGGCCCTCCTCAGTCGCCGGTGCATAGCACCCACAGCACCCCGCAGATGGCCGGCCCTCCGTATAACTCGTCTCCCAGTAGTCCTCTCGACAAAATTTTTCAAGATTCTAGAATGAGAAATTTTGCTCCAAAATCGCCAACTTCGGCGTTATTAAATGGTCGCCAAACTCGATGTTCATTGATCTGGCATCCGATACAAATGAGCGTAAAACGGTCTTTCCTAGGACCAACCGAGCTGTAAAGCACCTTTTCAGATTCATAACAATTCTGAAATATGCAAATCTCATTTAACTATGAAGCTAATTCTAATAATATAAAGATAATGCGTAGATGTAGTGAAGTTTATAGCTGTTTGTACATAATATAAACTCTTGCAAAAATGAAAGAGTTTATATTATGTAACTTAATATTTAATATATATATTTAACTTAACTTAATATTTTATATGTAATAACTTAATATTTTAAGTAATAAAATATTTAAAGGAACAAACATATTTTGCTCGGTAAACGCTTTCCTTTTCTTTTTTAATCATGAATTTTTGTCTTTTTATTCAGCATTTTTTTTAAAAAAATTATTATTCAGAGTAATAATTTTACGAATTATCTTTCAGGTTAAGAGCTATTATTGACTTCGATCTGAGAAAATAAATACTCTGAGAACAATCATGAAAAATGTTGGATGTTACAGTGATCTTTTTACTGATGTGAACAAGAAAGAACATTTGATTTTTATAGTGATTTTCTATGAATAAATAAAATGTATTTTTGAATATATTGTTGTGGATTTCCTACCTTATACTAATCCGTCGGGTTTGTTTACCTGTATAGTGGGTGTATATGGTGTGAGAAGAGATGATGAGCATACACAATGATCAGTCCTTCAGTAGACGACACAACACAGACGTCGTTTATTTACAGGACGAAGGCAGGGCAGCAATAACTTACAACACAACTATGTACATAAGACAACCATATACAGCCGTGAGAAACACACAGGACAGCACACAGCAGTACTCTACTGCAGACAGTAGCCCACAATAACAACAGTAATCCCCAAGCAGAAATTCCGTAATGGCAACGTCCACAGTTCACAAAGCAGCCAGATAGGATTCAGCAGGAGGATGAATCTTTAAGCGATTTCGTCCTACACTCTTGTAGGTTTCTCCCTAACAGGCTGAAACTACACCTCTGTCTCTTCTTGCTTTCGCTGCCGACTCACTACTTCACACAACGGGACTACTTCTCAGTGACGGACAGCGCCGTTCCCGACGACGATACAACGGGCTACAACAAAAGACACAGGCTTCGACAAAAGACTGCACACAGCGACCCAGCACTGCATCCTTGCTTCGGTACTCTCTCGGTGACTCCTCCGTTCAGGACTCCTATTCAAGACCTCTCAATTAAGGTCTTCTCGGTCGACCACACACCAGCCCCAGGATTACCAGCCTTATATAGCAGCTGAAGACGGGGCTGAAATCTTCTGGACTAATCAGGAACATTCTGAATGTATCTTGGCTCTTAATGGACGGATCGGGAAAATTCTCGATGTTTCGGGTATTATCCATTTTGTCGCCAAATCGCCAACTGGTCGCCAAGTTCTGGGATCTCTGATGTCACACCCATACACTAGTCAACACAGATGACAGTAAATCTGTCTTCCTTACGATGATATTATTAGCACGGAAAAGCTAAATTACAGATTAGTAACAATATTTATTTGATGTTTTAAAGTAGAAAATTCCTTAAAAGGGAAATTTTTTTTTGCATTAATAGTACTTCTTCATAACAATATATATTTTGTATTTAGAATGAATATTGAAAGAATTATCTAGTTTATTAAGATTTTTTGGAATAACTGATTATAATTTTTTTCGAATAATTTTTATATTTCATGTACAAATGACACCTTTTTATTTTTGTTAACAAGTGAGAACTTGATCCTGTTTTCGTTGGGAGGTTTTTAATAATTTAAGCTCGAAATGGTGCAGATAATGAATAAAGAATAAACGAAAATATTCATCAACATCTTTTAATTGCATATATGTTGTTACCTGCTTTTACTAGTATTGCACTGTTATTACGCATGCTTTTTTGAAAGCAAATGCGTTTTTAAAAGGTTGCTCTGATTTTGCCAGTATGTTTCTTTAAAAGCAAAGTTTCTGAAAGGCTGGCCGCATATCATAGCTGTTATTTTCCTGGAATATAAATTTTTTTTGGAGGAAATTAAATAATTCAATTTTTACAATATGTTCCAAAAAACTTCACTTACTTTTAATAACAGTTTTGATAAAAGTATTTTTTCTTTCCCATACTCAGGAAATATCACTTCATTCATTCTTAAGTAGGAAATATTGAAGGATTTGACTCCTGTTCTAATATTAATCCATTATGAACATGTTTTTGATATCAGAAATTGGAAAATAGTAGTTTGTGTTTACAAAAATATTGTTTCCATAAAAATTCTATATAAATTTATATATTTAAGAATTTATTGGTAAATAGTTTATTAGTTGGAAATAACCTAGAGGGAGGGAGGAGGAGATAAAGAAGTATCATTATTGTTTCAAACAGATTTCAATTGGTTAATGACTTAAATTAATTAAGACGAATAGTGACTTAAAAAATAATGTTTTCGCATGATAACTTGGAATGGGAGATCTTTAATTTCATTTTTACTTTACTTATTATTTTTGGCCATAATAAGGATTTTCCGATATGAAATATTTTGTGGAAATTAAAAATGTATTGCTTTTAAATGACAACACTGTTTGAATTTCATATCTTTCATTAATGACAATTTTACAATGAGACTGCAATACCTGAAATATCAAAAATGCCTATTTTTTTTATCATTTTGATGCTATCGCAGAAGAATTTATGCCTATTAAAGAATATTTGAATCTTCGTTTTAACACAAATCTTCTCTAGTTTCCTTGTAGATATTCTAAAAAATATTCTGCACATTGTTAATGGCATTTCAATATTGTATCGTTCGTAATTCATACTAATATTATAAATGTGAAAGTTTGGATAGATGGATGGAAGTTTGTTAATCATGTCAGAATGCCTGAACGGAATTGAATGAAATTTGGTACTAAGAGAGACTCTTGTCAGGAATACAGCATAGGTTACTTTTTATTCCGGTTAAATGAGTGGTTCATTTTTTATTCATTAAAAACTAACTTGCACGCCAAAACGCTCATTCCAAATCCCGCCAAATTTGAGTAAGGCTTCGGGGTCTTTTTCCCAACAGTAATCCGGTTAATGGACAATTTTGACCGTTATTTCAAACGGTTCTGTTTATTTTATTAGTGTTTGATGTATTTAAAATCAAATGTTGTTAAGGAATCGATCTTTCGGATTCATTCTGACGTACTTTTAAATTAAAAGAAAACGGAATAAAGGAAATAAAAAATTTCTAATCTGCATTGCGTTACCCCAAATGGCCTAGGAAAGTCAGATATGTGTGTTACACCAACTGACGTTGAAAGTTCGCGTGTGATTTTTGATAATTGTGTTTTAAATTAAAAGTTTAAAAATGATGCGTATAATATTGTTGTGGTTATATCAATCTCGATCCACAAATAAAATGGATTTGACCGGCCTTGATTTGTTGTTTTGTTTTATTTTGGGTATACAATGTAAATAAATTATTTTTACGTTAGTTGTGTGTTTTTGTTATCAAATTGTATTTATGTTATATACTTTTCGTATATGTTTATTCTTTTAAATGTATCTTTTTTAGGTTAGGTTTAATTTATTTATTTTTTATTTGTCATTATTTGATAGTTTTTCGCACATATACATCAAAATTTCTACTCGAACACAGTCGTGGGTAATAGCTAGTCATCTATAAATCTTTATATTGCATTCAATTCTACAGTAATTTTCCATCAGACAGTAAGCTTCCGATTTGTTTTGAAAGTAGAGAGGGAAAAAGAGAGTGGGGATGGTGGGTAAGGGTTTGAGTAGGGGGGGGTGAACTTTTCCAGGCGGTATGCTTGATTTCGGCAGCGTAATGGATAGAAATGGAAACGGTAGCTATAGATAGAAGCGGGCCGCTTTTAAATTGGCATTTGACGAGCAAGATGTCACTAAACGGCGTGAAGCAGCTGTCATGCTTTAATCTGTAGACCCGGCGCCGATAAACGCTGTTTTTAGTATTCCAGAATTGCAAAAATAGAAGGTTTGTTGCACTTCCGCCAAAAGCAACGCCAAATAGTGGAAGAGTGGTAATTATTTTAGTTTTGACGGCAGTTGCGAACATCTGATAACGTTAAGTTTTGCAATAATCTCTCAAGGGAACTGTATGACAATTTGGTGAAATCTGTCGCAACTGTTTTAAATTGCTCCATCCGTCACAATGACTTGAAACAAGTAATATATAATTTTTAAATTTAATTCCTACTTTTTACTTATATTATTTATATGTATCTTATATTAGCTATTACCCACGACTCTGTTCACGTAGGAATTTTGATGTATATGTACGAAAAACTATCAAATGATGACAAATCCAAAAAAAAAAAAAATAGATGCATTTAAAAGTATGAGCATATACGAAAAATATATAACATAAATATAATTTAATAACAAAAACACACAACTAACGTGAAAACAATTTACATTGTATACCCAAAATAAAACAAAACAGCAAATCAAGTCAGGTCAAATCCATTTCATTTATAGATCCAGATGGAGATAGGTACAGCAGTATTATACACATAATTTTTAATTTAAATGAAAGCACAGTAGTCAAAAATCACGCTCAAACTTTCAACCCCAATCGGCTTAACGCACATGTCTGACTTTCCTACACCAGTTGGGGTAACGCAATGCAGATTAGAATTTTTTTATTTCCTTTATTCAGCTTTCCTTTTAATTTAAAAGTACTTCAGAATGAATCCGAAAAATTGATTCATTAACAACATTTGATTTCAAATACATCAAAGAAAATTAATAAAATCGTTTGAAATATTCGGTCGAAATTCTGCTACGCCTAACCTTATTTCTGTTGGAGGGGAGGGAAATTAGAGCCTTACTTATCTTTGATGGTATTTAACCTCAGCTTTTTTGGAGCGAAAGTTAGATTTTAATTAATAAAAAAACTCAATTGACAGGAATAAAAAGTAGGCTATGTTCTATCACTGACTATAATCTATTTCTCTGCTAAATTTCATCCAATTTTGTTAAGCCGTTCTGGTGTGATTGAGTAACAAACATCCAAACTTTCACATTTATAATATTAGACTAGATTGTATATGATCGAGTATCTTGTCTGTAAGCTCAGAGCTTGGAGACAAATTTGGGAACCATTTGACGACTTGGTGACGGATTTTATGACTTTGGCGACCAAATAGAAATTACTGGAAATTTTTAATTAATTCATTAATATTTGAAGGAAGAAAACATCAAGTGTCATTCTCCACAAGTTTTAAAAAATATATTTGAACTTGAGTGGTTGAATATGAAGTATTACATTCACGATTGAAAATTTGAACAAGATATACTTATATAGCATATATAGGGAGAGTGTGAACTAATAATGCGCTAAATTAATCTCTTCTCAAAATAGAGTTGTACATAATTATTATTTTTGGTATATACATAGCATAGCAGTTTATTGAAATATGTGAAAGAGCTACAACGTAGTGGATGACTGAGAACAAATTAGAGTGGTATATAATTACTACTCCACATTTTTTGAAGAAATTTCATTTAAATAAAAATTATCTACGTTATTTTCGAATATAAATATATGCCATATAAGAACTATGCTATAAATTTTTACAAATTTATATATGTCTTTAAAATTCCGTTAAGCTTACGTAGAACAGTAATTCAAAGTACATTAGTAAGTAATTAGTATACTTCAGAGAGTATTATAAAATTTGAAATACTCACTTTTTGACTTTAATTCATAGAAAGTGAGAACCAATTCATTTCGTTTCTCCTGTCTAACAAAGAGAATTTTCATACCAAGTAAGGTCATAAATTAAAGTGGCCATATTAATTTGGCAACTTTAATGAACGAAATCTTTGTGGGATTATTTGTCCCACATCGATTTTGGCTGAAACATGAAATACTCAATTTTTGACTTTAATTCATAGAAAGTGAGCACCAATTCATTTCGTTTCTTCTGTCTAACAAAGAGAATTTTCATACCAAGTAAGGTCATAAATTAAAGTGGCCATATTAATTTGGCCACTTTAATGAACGGAATCTTAGTGGGATTATTTGTCCCACATTGATTTTGGCTGGAGTAGTTCCAAGTTGATTACTTATCAAAGTTAACTACTTGTATTGAAAAAGTGCCTCATATTTCTCCGAAATTGCTTTAACTTTTACACATAATTAAGTAGTTCATATTATGTAGAATTAACTAGATTAATTTTATTAACATAATGGCAATTAGAAATTAATTTTAATAAGTAAAATAACAAAAATTCCTTCCAACTTTTGATATAAAAGTAAAGAAACGGGTAACCAAAATTAATTGGATCAGTAATAAGTTATAAAATCTCTTAATCAGATTTAAAAATATGGCCCACATTTGATTTGGTTTGAATAAAATGTCCTTTTTTATATTTTTTTATATTTAAACTCCATTATTTTAATTTTAATACTAAGGAGAAATTAATCTAGATTAACAAATTTGTAAATGTTAGTTAGATCTAATTTAAAAAAAATAATAATAACTTCCAAAAATTTACTATTTAAAGATATTTAGACAATACTTCATATAACTGTAATGAATTAAGTATAGTCACATTGCTTTAGAAACTATTTACCTATGCATAGAATACACTCTCATGGCTTTAGAAAATATTTACTTTGCATAAATGTCATACAACAGCATTCATGCTCAATATTTACCATGAATTCATGTACCTACTAATTAGGAACTGTTTGCTACTTACCCACTACTACTATACCTTCTAAGTAGAAACAATTTGCTACTTATCTACTACTACTATACCTTCTAAGTAGAAACTATTTGCTACTTATCTACTACTACTATACCTTGTAAGTAGAAACTATTTGCTACCAATCTACTACTACTATACCTTGTAAGTAGAAACTATTTGCTACTTACCTACTACTACTATACCTACTAAGTAGAAACTATTTGCTACTTACCTATTACTACTATACCTTCTAAATAGAAACTATTTGCTTCTTATCTACAACTACTATACCTTCTAAGTAGAAACTATTTGCTACCTATCTACTACTACTATACCTTTTAAGCAGAAACTATTTGCTACTTACCTACTACTACTATACTTTCAAAGTAGAAACTATTTGCTACTTACCTACAACTACTATACCTTCTAAGCAGAAACTATTTGCTACTTATCTACTACTACTATACCTTCTAAGTAGAAACTATTTGCTACTTACCTACTACTACTATACCTTCTAAGTAGAAACTATTTGCTACTTACCTACTACTACTATACCTACTAAGTAGAAACTATTTGCTACTTACCTACTACTACTATACCTACTAAGTAGAAACTATTTGCTACTTACCTACTACTACTATACCTTCTAAGTAGAAACTATTTGCTGCTTATCTACTACTACTATACCTTCTAAGTAGAAACAATTTGCTTCTTATCTACTACTACTATACCTTCCAAGTAGAATATTTGCTACTTACCTACTACTAC
>JAPMOQ010062527.1:44828-64425 GCA_026543055.1 Argiope trifasciata
TGTGCACCTCGGAGCCCTTTTTTTGAATTTTTAATTAGAATTTGAATTAATTAAAATTTAAGCAAAATTTCGACGTTTTTTCGCTATAACTTCCGAAAATATTATTGCACAAACATGATTTTTATATCAATTTAAAGATAAAAAAATTAGCTTTCTAACGGTATCAGTTTTTTAAATTTATAACGCAAGCTTCTATTTTTAACGAATTTTTAAAGAAATAGTTTAACTATGTTTTTATCACGTGACTGGATAAAATAAAAGAATGCCGGAAGTTCAAATTAAAAAGCAACAACTATCATCGCAAATCAAATCTAATGAAATACAACTTTCAGCACGTGACTGGATAAAATAACATAAATATAAAATGTGATATCTTCTAAAAAAAAATAAATGCAAGGCAAAGGATTCTAAGAAATCGTTTGCAATATTTATATCATTAATTCCATAAATTATCTTTATTTACAGTAAATCTGATTGAATTTAGACAGGATATGCATTGAAATCCCGATTACATAAATATTGGCATATTTATGTAATCGTTTGCATTATCTGTATCATTAATTCAATAATTTTTTACCTTTTTCCCTTTCTTTAAAAAACATTTTAACATTTTGGCAATATCACCGAAAAAAACATTTTTAATATTTTGGAAGCATAATTGATAAATTATTAGAGCATTAAACTCAAAAAGTTTTTCCGAATAAAGTTACCGACTCTTTAACTACTAATAACTGAATCTTTTAACTTTAACTATTTCTTAAATTTTGGCTAATGAATATGGGATTTAATTGGAAATTTTAGAACGCATTACTCATGGCGAACCAGCTGGTCGCCAAAGGCGGCTAGTAATAAATAAGCAAGTGTTTAAAAATAGTTTTTGTAATTTTTCTGCTTTCTTTGTACGCTTGCTTAATTGTATTTATTACTGGGAAATATCGTACAATTAATAAATAAATTCATAAACGATTATATCAATCATCTTTCTGTTCCAAATTGGAAAAGAATAATCCGATAAGTTTGCATAAATGTCAATATTTCCAAATGAATAACTACATTTATCTTAAAAAACGACTTTTTAAAGAATTTGAATGTATATATTTAATAATATTTTAAGAAAAATAAAATTTAACATTAATCTTTTCATTCTAGCCTTTTATTTTTCCGCGTTCTCATTTCATTTCATCCATGCAATGAATACCTGAAACAGGAACAAATGAAATCTAGTGCTCATAAAAACCTTATTCTGAATTATTTTTTCACTATAACCCCCACCCCCTAAAATTCTTCATCATCTTCCGATATTATCTATCTCCCTCTCCAGCTGCTGTATTACTTTCTATTCATAGCTTATATTTGTTATAAAAGCACTTGCCATTTCCAACTGCTGATGAATATGCTCTTTTTTTTATCTTTCATATCAAAATTGCTGACTTAGCTTCTTTTAGTGACACATCAAAACGAATTTGAAAGCAACTGACCCCAGCAATTTTTCAAAAACCAATAATGCGAGTCTGTCCAAGCTGTTGACCGCCAGATGGCCTACATGTCTTCGTCCTCCAAACTTTCTCTCGGGTTTTTTTTTTTTTTTTTTTTTTTTTTTGCCTTTCCTCCCCCCCTGCCGCCCGTATATCCTCCTGATACCTTCCTTTCTCCTCTCTCCCCAGAAAATCCCCCTTATCGATTTGATCCCCACCCCCCAAGAAGTGAATCGCAGCCCCACCCCTGATGGGGATTGGCTTTTTTTTTTTTACAGCCATTTTACCGAGAGGGGCAATGTACGAATTACATTGCACGACTAAGCAGATGGAAGACTTAATTAAGAATACTTAAAGGAAACAATTTTCAAAATGAATGATTTTAATCCTCTCGAGATTAAATTTTGAGGGTCTGTCTTAACCCCTGCTGTCTCATCAAGGATATTATTGAAATTTTAATTTAATTTTCAAAATTTCAGTTTTCTTTCTCTCATTTTTCATTCTGTGTGAATAATGCATGCATGTGATTACTCGTGTGACCTTTTCTTTCACTTATAAGAATACAAGCTATTGCCCGCGACTCAATTCGCGTGGAAATTTTGATGAATATGTCGGAAAAACTATCAAATAATAATAAATAAATAAATAAACCTTACTTAAAATTGAGGCATTCAAAAATATAAGCATATACGAAAAATACATAACTAACAGAAATACAATAACAAAAACACACAACTAACGTAAAAAAAAATTATTTACATTGTATACTCAAAATAAAACAAAACAGCTAATGAAGTCCTATTTCTTCAAAATCAGGTTAAATCCATTTTATTTATTGATCGGGATGGAGATAGCTATAACAGTATTATACACATCATTTTTAAACTTTTAATTTAAATCAAAACAAAGTTGTCATCACGCGCAAACACGGTTGATGTCACAACAATCAAGCGCGAACTTTCAATGGCAGTTGCGGTAACGCAATGCAGATTAGAAATTTTTTATTTCCTTTATTTTGTTTTCTTTTAATTAAAAAAAACTTCAGAAGCTATCCGAACGATCGATTCATTAACAACATTTGATTTTAAACACATAAAAAACACTAAAAAAATAAACAGAATCGTTTGAAATAATCGGTCGAAGTTCTGCAAAGCCTATCCTCATTTCTGTTTTGAAAAAAACCCGAACCTTACACGTATTTGGCGGGATTTGGCCTCAGTTTTGGCTTGAAAGTTAGTTTTTCATGAATAAAAAATGAGACACTCAATGAACCGGAATAAAAAGTAGTCTATGTTGACTATAATGTGTCTGTGCTGAATTTCATCCAATTCTGTTTAGCCGTTCTGGTGTGACTGAGTAACAAACATCCGTCCATCCAAAATTTCACATTTATAATATTAGTATAGACGTATAGAATTAGTGGCAACAAAACTTAAAACTGTCCTTCCTATTTTAAGTTGTACTGCTTTTGACGATAAAAAATCTCATAGAATACATCTTCTTAACTATCTGTTAACGATCTTCGCAACAAGGTCTCTTCAATGTTAGTCATCAAAAGAAAATCAAAAGAACCAACGTGGCTGAAACATGCTATCAAAATCTATATCAATAAAAAGGAATGTTTGTCTGTATGTCTCTGATGCCTTCCTAAACCGTTCATCCGATTGTGATGAAACTCGGTCAGCTTATTGCTTACACCTACGGGACGGTTATAGGGATAGCACAATTATCTAAAATAAAAAATAAAAATTTTAATCTCAACTGCGCATCTATTTACCAAGGATGAATCTCCAAATAACTCTCCGAGGGGACAATAGATTCTGTAGAAATGCTAAATCCGAGTTAAAGATTGATATTTTGTAGCCATAGTACGCAAATGTCATGCAAGTCTTTCTCGGGGGCAACAATTTTATTACAGACTAGCCGCCTTTGGCGACCAGCTGGTTCGCCATGAGTAATGCGTTCTAAAAAATTTTTTCGATGATGTTGCCAAAATATTAAATATTTTTTAAAGAAGGCGAAAAAGGGAAAATAAATTATTCAATAAATGATTTAAATGTTGCAAATAATTATAGAAACCTTAGCTTTGCATTTATTGTTTAGAAACTATCACATTTTATAACGGAAAAAAATTATTGCATTAATGATACAGATATTGCAAACGATTATAGGAATATGCCATTAAGTCGGGATTTCAATGCATATCCTGACTAAATTCAATCAGGTTAACCCTAAATAAAGAAGATTCATTGAATTAATTATTTAGATATCGCAAACAATCATAGAAACCTTTGCTTTGCATTTATTTTTTTAGAAAATATTCCATTTTATATTTATTTTATTTTATCCAGTCACGTTCTAAAAGTTGCATTTCTTTAGACTTGATTTACGATGATAGTTGTAGTTTTTATTGGAACTTCCGGCATTGTTTTCTTTTATTTTATAAAGTCACGTGCTAAAAACATGGTTAAAATATTTCTTTAAAAATTCGTTAAAAATAGAAGCTAGAGGTATGCATTAAAACACTGATACCCTTAGAAAGCTATTTTTTTAATCTTTAAATTGATGTTAAAATTATGTTTGTCCAATCATATTTTCGGAAGTTACAGCGGAAAAACGTCGGAATTTCGCTTAAATTTTAATTAATTCCAATTATAATTAAAAATTCGAAAAAAGGGCTCCGAGGTGCACACTCCCGACCTCCAAGGTATACATGTACCAAATTTGGTAGCTGTAGGTCCAACGGTCTGGCCTGTGAAGCGCCAACACACACACACACGCACACACATTGAGCTTTATTATAAGTATAGATATAGATTATGCGAGAACATTTTCGGAAGACCAATCCTGAAGGTATTAGATTTTAATTATGTTAGTAGACTTTCGTTTGCAATCTAACCAGAAAATATGTATGTAATTCTAAAAAAATTTCTATTTAAAACTTATTAAAAAGAACCAAAAGAAATGATTTTTCCAATATGAAATGAATTGAATTCAAGCATAGATTGTTTCTACTTGAGTAGTCATTTCTTAGTGCTTTACTTCAGTAACCTAGGAAGCATTATAGCAATCACGAAATTTATGGTACCTATAAAAGATATACCGTCCATCAATGCTTCAAGTTTGAAAGGCTGGAAATCTCTCTGCAAATTAATTGTCAGCAGAAAATAATTTTTTAAAAGCATGAGGAACTCAATTGCTCGTTCTTCAATGTCTTTGAACTGTCTATACACAACACAAATAAAGCAAATATGTTACACAGATTTCCTAGATGTGTTTTTATTACTAATCCCTATTATATCTAATACTATAATACGAGGAATGGTTGCCAAGTCGAAAATCGCCCCAGAATTAATAAACTCCAGTAAACTTGGGGATCTGGGGTTTTTGGCCACCAGGAATCGATTGGCGCCGGTTTTGAAGCTCTACGCTCGAGCAGTTCGGAGTTACAGATAGGATATTTTCAAACTTTATTAGTTCGCCATAATGGCTATAGATGGCAGCACTTAAATTTTCTTTGTTTATTTCCTAATAGGTTTCAAGCGGTAACGTTCCGGTTATCTTTTCACCTATGGTTTCACAAATTTTCTTATGGCATGTATTGTTTTGATAAATCACAATTGAAAATTTAAATCTTCGAGTTAGCTTCGATACCTGTTTTCTTCGAGCGGAGCTCGGTCACCCGCTAGTGAATAAAATTTATACTTTTTTTACATACTACGATTTTGATTTCACTTACTATTTAAAATGTTCACTCCTAATTTGATTTGATTTTCAACTTAGGTGAAATATATGCGAAATTACAATTGTATTATCACTGAAATCTAAAAATATTAAATGATGATAACAATCCTAGAATACTGTTAGTTAAAAAATACTCATTTTCAATTTTTAAGCGACTTTCAATTTTATATTCTTTATCAATAAGTTATAATAAATCAAATCATACCTTTAAATGGTGAACATATTAAAAAGTAACAAACTATGTATAACCCAAATTTTTCCGGAGCCGTAAGAATGTTCGAATCTCATAAAATTAAAGGGAGCTTTATTCAAATACAAAGAAACGTTTAAAAAAATTCCAGGATTTTTTGGGTTTTAAAAAAAAAGTACATTTGTTACCAAAGTTTGAACACAGCCTCTTTTGACATATTAACCTTGCAGTACAAAGCATCGAATAAGTCTTCTGTGTGGAATTCTGGGACAGTTGAATGCGATATGAAATTCTTTTCATGTAAATGAAGCGATTACCGAATGGGATTTGCTTTCGATCTCGATGCAGCTGCATTTAAAGCTTCCGAACTCTACGACACACAATGGTAATTATTCAACGTGGGTTAGTTTAACTGAAAACTATAGTTGCCTGTCTTCTGACACAGTTCAAGAATAAAATTTCTGCAATACCTTCCTCTTGATCAGAGGTTCCCAACCTTTTTGAATTGGTGCCCCCCTTTTCTAGTGAATATTTCAATACCGCTCCCCTAAAATTCCAGAGAAATAAGAGCGAGCATGGTGAAAATAAGAATTAAATATAAAAAAATTACTAATACATAGAATAGTGTTGGAATTGAACTCTACCGAATTTCTTCTTTATTTCAAAAAGAGGAATAAAAGTTTTAGCTTATCTGATATAAGGATAGACAAAGGTTTTGATGGTACGAAGTAATCCATAATAAACTATTGCTTTCTAAATAAATAAACTGACAGTTTCAGAGAACAATCGAAACGCATACTTAGTTATATTAAAAAGTATTTTCATTAAAATTTAAAGACGTCGAATTATAGATTTGGTACATGCAGTCACAGAGCTGTGTATATTACGTGAGGTATCTCTTCCTCTCAACAGCCTCATATCGAAATATGTGAATTTTCTCACACGTGATGGAAATGAATTATCAGAGTGATTTTTAAGTCTGTTTTAGACAATATTTGGTTAATCTCAGTGCCATATCAAACCTCCCTAATTTTCTCTGGGTTTTTATCGCCCCCCTGAAAGCCTCAAACGCCCCAAAGGGGGCGTTGTCGCCCATTTTGGGAACCTATGCTCTAGATAGAACCATGTCCATTGTAAAGGATCTTGGAGGGCTTTTTTGTAAGAATCATATTCGGAAAATTCTCCAAACTCAAGGTTTATGCTTAACAAACACTGAATATCACAGCTTCTGTTGATCAAAATAGCTGGAGTGGTCTCCACAAAAATTTCTCACGAGCTCCATAATAAACTTGTGATGCCAGAGATTGCCTCACACGGCACTAGCCTGCAATAATTACAAAATATTAACTTTTGATGTCAATTTAGCATTTTTACTAAATCTATTGTATCATCCTTGGCGAATTATTTGGGGATAAATATGTTGATTATATCCAAAAATAATTGAATTAGTGTTTTAGAGACGTTTTTCTCAATCGACTGAAATAAAAACTTGATACAATACTGTACTTGTATTCACAAAATGCCATGCCAAAATCGATGTATTTAAATAATTGCGATTTTGAATTATTGTATGTACTTATTTATGAAAGTACAGACCGACAGATAGTCAGCTTGGAGTTGGATTTAGCTCAAAATTTACCAAGTATCTACTCTATAGATAATAAACTTGGATACCGAATATCATCTGCCTAGTTCTCTTTGTTTTGTTGTTAGCATAAATTGTATTCGAACCGCTGAACAAATGCTCATCCTTTGAACATATTTTACACAAAATTTGATAGAAATATGCGAATTTGGTGCAAAGACATAACACCAAATTTCAATCGTTAGGTCAGAGAGTTTTTAATTTATCTTTGTGACAATGAGATGAATGGACATTTTTCAAATACATATATTCGCAAATATTTAATTTCGAGTACGAATTTTATGACTATTACTATACTTTATACTATGAATATGAGAAAGAAAAAAAGTTCTGAATTCCATAGAAGTTTTGCTGAAATCAAACGTTTATCAACAGAACGTAACCACTTGAAACAGAACAGTTTTTACGTTTAGGCTGTAGTTACGTTACAGTTGTGTTATAACCAATCAGAAATTTCTCGCATAACTAGTAACATCGCATAGTTTGCAATATTACTTTTTATACTTTTAATTGATTTTATGCCTACGCGCATTTCGAGAGTATTAAATACAGTTTTTGATTATGATGTCGTGTCTTCACCGAAAGGAGGTGCAGTAGCTTCTGAGGGTAAAGACCCCTCAGCACCCAGAGGGCAGAAGTCAGATTTCTAGCTCATATGAAGATAACACACACGCATGAAGATAATACATGCTCATGCACGCATCTCACAGATAGTTCACACAGAAGAACAACCATGCCCGAACCAGGACTCGAACTCGGGAGGCCCGGATCATGGGGAAGTACTCTACCTCTAGGCCAGGACGCCAGCAAAAATAAAGTTTTTTAAAGAATATTATCACTTCTATATAACTGAATTAAATTTTAAAAATAAAATAAAAAATATATATCCAAATCAAGCCTAAAACAATGTCACCTATTTTTCAAATCAGTAGCTGGAATATCTTTTTAATGTCTCCCCCCCCCCTTTTTTGTTTAATTTTATAAATACAAAATCTAATAAGAAAAATTGCATACAATTTTGCTAAAAAATTAGCGAGAACCTAATTTATTTGCTGGGTTCTGTAGAAATTGGAGTCATTTGATGCCTTTCTGTTGTTTGTTATGGATAAACTCGCAATATTACAACGAATTTATGCATGAAAATCAATCTTTATTTGTTTGTTTTTTACTTTTTAAAATCTGATTCGTATCGCTGAAATTCTTTATTTTTCAAAAAAATGGCCAACTACTTGCTCAACCGAGTTATCATCACGCTTCATCAATTCGATTTTGCACATTTTCTTTCAAAAACTACGAAAGACAGCCGAAGCCTGTAATTTCATCCATTATAAATTATAGGAGATAAGATTCAAGGAAATTATTTTAAAAAAAAAAAATGTATTCGGTAAAACTTATTCCGTTCTGGTGAACTTTTTTTTTTTTCATTGTTATTATTTCAGCTGCTGGTGTGGCTTTTCTTTCATACTTTTTATCTAAAGAATCACTGAACTTGATTTTTAAAAGAAAAAACAAAATATTTCTTCAAAAAATGAGAATGTAAGCTATGTAATATTAAAAAAGGAAATCAATTCTAAAGAATTTCAAGCAATTTACGAAAAAGTTAAATAAGAGCAAATTTGTTTATTGTATAACTTCCACACTTTTTTTTTTTTGCATTTAATGAAATCCGAGCTTTAATATAAAAGTTTTTACTGAGAATTCTAATGATAAACTGAGCTTTTATATCAGCAACAGTCAAATATTATTGATTTGGTGCAACATGACTAATACTGCATCGTGTGCGATTTAAAAAAAGAACGAAGAGGGAAACATGGAAAACAATAACATTGACAACAAGAGCAGAGGTAGAAAAATTTTTTAGATTAAACTCAAATCCAATTTCCTTTAACTCTGTAGTTGGATACCTCGTCTATTTTCAACTACATTACTTCTGCCCCCCCCTCCCCTTTCTTATTTCCTTGGCCTGCTGTGTTTACTTTTCCCTATCAAACTGCTAAATGACATTGCGTTGCATATAAACAATAAATCGGTAAACAGAGAATTAATTATCTAAAATTTTCAAGGAGAACCATAATTATCATACTATAACAATAAAAATATTTTTATACAGTGAATATCTGGTAAATCTATAGTAAGTAATATTAATACTGTGATATTTATGCAACATTTAATAACACTGCATCAGTTTAATCGTACTTTTACTATAAGAAAAGATCCTGTAAAACGTAACCTGGACGTTGTGATAAGATATCTGAAAAATTTTCTGTATTTCCTGTTTATGATAAGGAAATGTGAATTTAAAATGGAATTTCAAAACGTCATTAGTAACTTTACTTCAAGGTTTATTTATAACATTACAATGGGTGCGCCCTTTTTTACTAACATGTCACACGTATTTCTCAGCCACATTATTACAGAATAAAAATTTTAAAGAAGTTAATTTTTATAATTAAGGTATCCGACTACGTTAAAAACGATGGTTAACGACCACATTGGCGAATGTTTTTTTTTAATTGTTATTTCTTGTAGCTCAGACTTTCCTCTAGTAAAGTTTATCTTTTCTAGGAAAAGGAAGGCTTGATCTATCATCCAGGATCACATATTTTTCAACTAAAATTTGTCTTTGATTTCCATTTTACCAAAACTTTAATTTTCATAAACATTCTCCACCGTTCTCGTGATATCTCAAAAACTAATAAAATGTATTAACATAAAAATGTCAGTGTGTGTTTGAAATAATAAGGGCAATGAAACGAACCAAAAGTTTTAGTGTTGGTGAAATACTTTTTTCATTTTTAGAAGAATTAAGTTGTAAAATTTATGGAAAAAATGCATATGTACGTATGTTTTTACCCATAACTTCATTGCATCTCACCATTTTTCATAGATTTTGGTTCATTTCATTCATCATTATATTCTATAACTTGTGTACAAAAAAAAAATAATAATAATATGGCTGCATTATCATTTTGTGTGGAGTGTTAGCCATTTGGGTTCAGTTTCATCAAAATTTGCTACTGATTTTCTTATTTCTCAAAATGTATTATATTTTTAAATTTTTTTGTGTGCCTACAGTGTTTATAATAGAGAACACAAGTAAAAAGCATTAATAGATTTTAAAAAATCCAATTTTTCAAAAATTGCCCTTCGAACATAGTTGGATTTAAGACTATATAACGGATATATTTTGTATAAAGGATAAAATCACCAGGGATGATCTAAAAAAAGGTTTACAAGTAGCCGTATTTGGGAAGTAGAAATTTTGGATGGGAATATTCGTACCAGGAATGGAGATAGAAAGAGTTAGTTGTCTTAGACCATCGTTCAAGCAGATAATACTGTAACGTCTTGAGAAGGAAAAATCATATATAAAAGTATACAAGACAATAGTTCACAGACAAACAAAAACTTTAAACATAAATTAAAAACAAAATTAACAATTAAAATTCCTCTGAAGCTCTTAAAATTAAACTAATTACAAATTTCGAAATTAAGCAGTTTAGTAAAGAAATTAAAGAGTCCAATAAAGTTTGTATGATGGCCGGATTCTGAACTCTTTACCGAACTTTACTAAACTCTTACTGAACTTAAAATTAAACAGTTTACTAAAGAATTTAAAGAGTCCAGTAAAGTTTGGTAAAAAGTTTAGCAAAAAGTTCAATAAGAGTTTAGTAAAGTTTGGTAAAGAGTTCAGAATCCGGCCATCACACATAGCTCACAACCAACAATCTCTCTCTCTAGTTTTACTCGCTTCCTGCTTTCACTTTCATATTCTGTCGAAGCCCATCTCACTTCAGTTCAAGTTTGAATGACGATAATTTCTACTCTAGAGCGACTTCTTTTAGATGAGCAGCAGGACGGTACAGTACTGAGCCCTGAAACAGCGACAGTAATGGTAAGACTCCTAAAGAAGTGGTCTCACGCAGAGTTGCCAGCCTTGTTACGATTTCTATGTACCTTATTTTAAATATATTTTAATGCTTTTTCAAGCATGTAAATTTTTTTTCTCGTTTCTAGCCACGCTAAGTTCGAGCCACACAGCTGCCACACTAAGTATATATTAGGATACTGCGAAAGTTTCCAAACACAGTATAAAAAGTTTTGATTTTCGGAAGTTTAACATGTCTATATGCATATGGTCAGTACCAGGGTGAGTTTATCGTACAAGAATTGAACTTCTTTCAAAATGTGATAGAAATTCAATTTTTGGTGCATTTAAGGATGTCATAATTGGAGTTCCTTTACAGTTATTCATCAAAATGCTCCTACCGAATTCTTTAATGATTTCAATAAATTTAAATTTCTATGAAAGAGTAGACAAAGATAAAAATGTAGGGATCTTTATTTCTAAGCTATATAGATGTGAAAACGAATCTCATCTATGTAGCTTAGAAATAAAGATCCCTACATTTTTATCTTTGTCTACTCTTTCATAGAAATTTAAATTTATTGAAATCATTAAAGAATTCGGTAGGAGCATTTTGATGAATAACTGTAAAGGAACTCCAATTATGACATCCTTAAATGCACCAAAAATTGAATTTCTATCACATTTTGAAAGAAGTTCAATTCTTGTACGATAAACTCACCCTGGTACTGACCATATGCATATAGACATGTTAAACTTCCGAAAATCAAAACTTTTTATACTGTGTTTGGAAACTTTCGCAGTATCCTAATATATACTTAGTGTGGCAGCTGTGTGGCTCGAACTTAGCGTGGCTAGAAACGAGAAAAAAAATTTACATGCTTGAAAAAGCATTAAAATATATTTAAAATAAGGTACATAGAAATCGTAACAAGGCTGGCAACTCTGCGTGAGACCACTTCTTTAGGAGTCTTACCATTACTGTCGCTGTTTCAGGGCTCAGTACTGTACCGTCCTGCTGCTCATCTAAAAGAAGTCGCTCTAGAGTAGAAATTATCGTCATTCAAACTTGAACTGAAGTGAGATGGGCTTCGACAGAATATGAAAGTGAAAGCAGGAAGCGAGTAAAACTAGAGAGAGAGATTGTTGGTTGTGAGCTATGTGTGATGGCCGGATTCTGAACTCTTTACCAAACTTTACTAAACTCTTATTGAACTTTTTGCTAAACTTTTTACCAAACTTTACTGGACTCTTTAAATTCTTTAGTAAACTGTTTAATTTTAAGTTCAGTAAGAGTTTAGTAAAGTTCGGTAAAGAGTTCAGAATCCGGCCATCATACAAACTTTATTGGACTCTTTAATTTCTTTACTAAACTGCTTAATTTCGAAATTTGTAATTAGTTTAATTTTAAGAGCTTCAGAGGAATTTTAATTGTTAATTTTGTTTTTAATTTATGTTTAAAGTTTTTGTTTGTCTGTGAACTATTGTCTTGTATACTTTTATATATGATTTTTCCTTCTCAAGACGTTACAGTATTATCTGCTTGAACGATGGTCTAAGACAACTAACTCTTTCTATCTCCATTCCTGGTACGAATATTCCCATCCAAAATTTCTACTTCCCAAATACGGCTACTTGTAAACCTTTTTTTAGATCATCCCTGGTGATTTTATCCTTTATACAAAATATATCCGTTATATAGTCTTAAATCCAACTATGTTCGAAGGGCAATTTTTGAAAAATTGGATTTTTTAAAATCTATTAATGCTTTTTACTTGTGTTCTCTATTATAAACACTGTAGGCACACAAAAAAATTTAAAAATATAATACATTTTGAGAAATAAGAAAATCAGTAGCAAATTTTGATGAAACTGAACCCAAATGGCTAACACTCCACACAAAATGATAATGCAGCCATATTATTATTATTTTTTTTTTGTACACAAGTTATAGAATATAATGATGAATGAAATGAACCAAAATCTATGAAAAATGGTGAGATGCAATGAAGTTATGGGTAAAAACATACGTACATATGCATTTTTTCCATAAATTTTACAACTTAATTCTTCTAAAAATGAAAAAAGTATTTCACCAACACTAAAACTTTTGGTTCGTTTCATTGCCCTTATTATTTCAAACACACACTGACATTTTTATGTTAATACATTTTATTAGTTTTTGAGATATCACGAGAACGGTGGAGAATGTTTATGAAAATTAAAGTTTTGGTAAAATGGAAATCAAAGACAAATTTTAGTTGAAAAATATGTGATCCTGGATGATAGATCAAGCCTTCCTTTTCCTAGAAAAGATAAACTTTACTAGAGGAAAGTCTGAGCTACAAGAAATAACAATTAAAAAAAAACATTCGCCAATGTGGTCGTTAACCATCGTTTTTAACGTAGTCGGATACCTTAATTATAAAAATTAACTTCTTTAAAATTTTTATTCT
The DNA here is from genome assembly GCA_026543055.1 of Argiope trifasciata. Lineage (NCBI taxonomy): Eukaryota > Metazoa > Arthropoda > Arachnida > Araneae > Araneidae > Argiope > Argiope trifasciata. The sequence goes on from JAPMOQ010062527.1 coordinate 58,207, forward strand.
GTAATAATGTGGCTGAGAAATACGTGTGACATGTTAGTAAAAAAGGGCGCACCCATTGTAATGTTATAAATAAACCTTGAAGTAAAGTTACTAATGACGTTTTGAAATTCCATTTTAAATTCACATTTCCTTATCATAAACAGGAAATACAGAAAATTTTTCAGATATCTTATCACAACGTCCAGGTTACGTTTTACAGGATCTTTTCTTATAGTAAAAGTACGATTAAACTGATGCAGTGTTATTAAATGTTGCATAAATATCACAGTATTAATATTACTTACTATAGATTTACCAGATATTCACTGTATAAAAATATTTTTATTGTTATAGTATGATAATTATGGTTCTCCTTGAAAATTTTAGATAATTAATTCTCTGTTTACCGATTTATTGTTTATATGCAACGCAATGTCATTTAGCAGTTTGATAGGGAAAAGTAAACACAGCAGGCCAAGGAAATAAGAAAGGGGAGGGGGGGGCAGAAGTAATGTAGTTGAAAATAGACGAGGTATCCAACTACAGAGTTAAAGGAAATTGGATTTGAGTTTAATCTAAAAAATTTTTCTACCTCTGCTCTTGTTGTCAATGTTATTGTTTTCCATGTTTCCCTCTTCGTTCTTTTTTTAAATCGCACACGATGCAGTATTAGTCATGTTGCACCAAATCAATAATATTTGACTGTTGCTGATATAAAAGCTCAGTTTATCATTAGAATTCTCAGTAAAAACTTTTATATTAAAGCTCGGATTTCATTAAATGCAAAAAAAAAAAAAAAGTGTGGAAATGATACAATAAACAAATTTACTCTTATTTAACTTTTTCGTAAATTGCTTGAAATTCTTTAGAATTGATTTCCTTTTTTAATATTACATAGCTTACATTCTCATTTTTTAAAGAAATATTTTATTTTTTCTTTTAAAAATCAAGTTCAGTGATTCTTTAGATAAAAAGTGAGAAAGAAAATCCATACCAGCAGCTGAAATAATAACAATGAAAAAAAAAAAAAGTTCACCAGAACGGAATAATTTTTACCGAATACATTTTAAAAAAAAAATAATTTCCTTGAATCTTATCTCCTATAATTTATAATGGATGAAATTACAGGCTTCGGCTGTCTTTCGTAGTTTTTGAAAGAAAATGTGCAAAATCGAATTGATGAAGCGTGATGATAACTCGCTTGAACAAATAGTTGGCCATTTTTTTTGAAAAATAAAGAATTTTAGAGATACGAATTAGATTAAAAAAGTAAAAAAATAAATAAAAGATTGATTTTTATGCATAAATTCGTTGTAATATTGCGAGTTTATCCATAATAAACAACAGAAAGGCCTTAAAAGATTCCTATTTCTACAGAACCTAGCAAATAACTTAGACTCTTGCTAATTTGTTAGCATTTTTTTTTAAATCAGATTTTGTACTTCCAAAATAAAACAAAAAAAAAAAAAAAAAAGGAGGGAGACATTCAAAAGAGATTTGAGCTACTGGTCCGAAATATAGGTGAAATTGTTTTAGGCTTGATTTACATATATATATATATATATTTAATTTTATCTTTAAAATTTATTTCAGTTATATAGAAGTGATTATATGCTTCCAAAATATTACTAACCCATTTGCATCATATGAAAATATGAAAAAAAAAAATGTTCATATCACGGAATTTTTTTTATTTCATATTTAGGTGTAAAATTGCGTAAAAGTAGATTAAAAAATCATTTTTGAGCATTATTTGTAAGTCATTTTGCTCAGTGTGGTAATATTTGAAATGTGGGATGCATATAGGTACATAGTATATAATATGAATATAGTATATATCATATTACATGCATAGTATATAATATGATGCGACGTATATATGCGCTCCAGTGATAGTGGCCAGGTCAATTCAGCGTATATAAACGCTAATGGTGTAAATGGGAAAAACCCTCGAAATATGTATTTAATACCATCTAAATCAGCATAGACATAATAGCAATTCAAAGTATGAAAAGTAATATTGCAAACTATAATAAATGTTAGGGCCGCGGTGGCCTGCTGCTAAGGTCTTGGCTTCGAGGCGAAGGGTTTCAGGTATATTTTATATTATTTTTGATACTAAGCCCTTTACCCTGCAAACATATGGACGTCGGTGGCCTGGGGGTAAAGTCATGGCTTGTAAGCCGAAGGGTTTCAGGTTTAAGACCCGATTCCACCGAAGAACCGTAATGTAAGAGTCTGTTGACGGTTAAGTCTGCCAGACCAAAGGTCCTCCATCTCGTGTGGTGTGAGGAGGGGAGTAAGAGCTCAGGTGTTGTCCTCGTTATCTGACAGTGGTTCGAAATTGCAAGGTCCGTCTCAAAATAGCCCTAGTGTTGCTTTACAACGGGACGTTAATATAACTAATCTAAACTATACTAAATGTTATTTTTGAAATTTCATTAAAATTGGAGTAAAAATTGAATGTAAATAAAATTGGTGTTACAGGTAAACTTGGTTTTTGAATTTTAAAGTGGATAAAAGTGAGTTATTTGATAATATTATCCTATGTTATTGAGCAATAATTTTCTCCCTTAATCGCTTTTTTAACCAAAATCTAAATAATACTTTTTTAATTTCATCTTTAAAATTTATTTCAGTCATAAAGAAGTGATAATATGCTTTCAAAAACTATAATACCCTCGAAATACGTGTTAGCATAAAAGCAATTAAAAGTAAGAAAAATAATATTAGAAACTATACTAAATGTTATTTTTGAAATTTCCTCAAAATTAGAGTAAAAATTGTATGCAAATAAAATTGATATTACAGGTAGTACATCTTAGTTTTTGAATTTTAAAGTGGATAAAAGGGATTTATTCAATAATATAATCCTATGTTATTGAGCGATAATTTTCAACCATGCTCACTTTTGATTTTTAACCAAAAATCTGAATAATATTTTCAAAATCGTTTTTAGTGAACCCTTAATAACGAGGAAACAACCATGTATCAAATTTAGTACATCTGAGTTCAACAATCTTCCTGTAAAGCATTTTCAACAATATTTGCATTACGCATGTTGTATAATATAATATGCAGATCATACGCCTGCATATAAAAATTATGATGCTCAAAAAAGATACGTGACTTTACTATTTACTCTCTATTTATGGTTTTATTTTCTAAAGAAGCATCACTTAAAAAATAATTGTGAATTGTAACATTTGAAATTTCCTTTAAAAATTGAAGAATGCAAGGGCTACTGTCTGCTGAAGAGTACTCCTGAGTTCTGTCCTGTGTGTTCGTCTCAGCTGCATATAGTTGTCATTTGTACATAATTGTCATTTCTGTGCTGTAAATATTTGTCTTTGTGCTGTCCTGGCTTTGTCCTGTAAATATATGTTGTGTTGTGTCGTCTACTAAAGGACTGATAATTCTGTGTGCTCATCATCTTCTCACATCATATACACTCACTATACAAGTAAAATAATACGATGGATTAGGATCATAAAAAGGCTAGTAAATCCGTAACAATAGGATCTCTCATCTTAAGATGATCCCATAGTTATGCGAGAAATTTCTGATTGGTTATAACACAACTGTAACGTAACTACAGCCTAAACGGAAAAATTGTTCTATTTCAAGTGGTTACGTTCTGTTGATACACGTTTGATTTTATCAAAACTTCTATGGACTGCAGAACAATTTTTCTTTCTCATATTCATAGTATAAAGTATAGTAATCGTCATGAAATTCGAACTCGATATTAAATGTTTGCAAATACATGCATTTGGGAAAAGTCCATTTATCTGATTGTCACAAAGATAAATTAAAAGCGCCCTGACCTTGCCGATTTTTGAAATTTGGTGTACTATAATTACACCAAATTCGCATACTTCTATTGATTTTTGAGTAAAATATGTCAAATAATGTGCGTTTGTCCAACTGTTTGAATACAATTTAATATGTTAATGACAAAACACGGATCTTGACGAAAGTATGCTAGGTAACGCTGATCAAATCGTATTACTACGACTCCCGCCTTTAATGTGTTAAAAGTTTCAAGAACTTCTATAAGTGGCATAAAAGACCTACAAATAAACATTCATTTTTATTTATATTGATTACGATATTGGAATAATTAGTAACTTTTATTCAAATTGCTTAAATTTGTTGTCACTGAATTGCTACTGGCATACATAAATTTTATTTCTTTTACAAACGAGGTGGTGGAATCGTAAAAATCTTAAATCTTAAAGCGTTTGCGCTATAACTGCGTTAGGGTTAACACATTAAAGGCGGGGGATCTTGACGAAAGTATGCTAGGTAACGTATATCAAATCGTAGTACTACGACTCCAGATTATAATAAGTTAAGCTAACCCACGTTGAATAATTACCACTGTGTGTCGTAGAGTTCAGGAGCTTTAAATGCAGCTGTATCGAGATTGAAAGCGAATCCCATAAGGTAATCGCTTCATTTGCATGAAAAGAATTTCAGATTGTATTCAGCTGTCCCAGAATTCCGCACAAAGATTTTTTTTGGTGCTTTGTTTAGCAAGTTTAATATGTCAAAAGATGTGTTCAAACTTTGGTAACAAATGTACTTTTTTTTTGAAACCCAGAATGTCCTGGATTTTTTTTTTTGGATGTTACTTCGTATTTGAATAGATCTCTCTTAAATGGAATGAGATTCGAACATTCTTTCGGCTGGGGAAAAATTTAGGTTATACTTAGTTTGCTACTTTTTAATATGTTCATCATTCAAAGGTATGATTTGATTTATTATAATTTATTGACAAAGAATATAAAATTAAAAGTCACTTAAAAATTGAAAATGAGTATTTTTTAATTAACAGTATTCTAGTATTGTTAACATCATTTAATATTTTTAGATTTCAGTGATGACCTAATATTAACTTTGCATATATTTCACATAAATTGAAAATCAAATCAAATTAGGAGTGAAAATTTTAAGTAGTAAGTGAAATCGAATTCATAGTATGCAAAAAAGGATAAATTTTATTTATATAATAGGGATTAATAATAAAAACACATTTAGGAAATCTGTTCAACATATTTGCTTCATTTATGTTGTGTTGACACAGTTCAAAGACAGTGAAGAATGAGCAATTGTGTTCCTCGTGGATTTAAAAAAAGATTTTCTGCTATTAATTTGCTAGGAGATTTCCAGCCTTCAAACTTGAAGCATTGATGAATGATATATTTTTTATAAGTGCCATAAATTTCGTGACTGCTATAATGCCATTGATAATGCTTTATGTGTTGACATCTTAATAAGCCAGTAACAGAAACAAGGCATCAGCGTACGCTTTTGTCGAATGGTTAAGTTACTGGATTTCAAACCCAAGCATCGCAGGATCTATCCTTGGCACAGTTTAACCATAACATTGCACAATTCCCGCCAACTCCACCGCCACATTGGTGACCTCGGACTAGGAACGTTAAAAAAGCTGCCGTGGAGTCACCAAAACGCAACAAACGCAACCTAATCAAAATCGTCAGACTCACTTGACGCAGCAACAGCTCTCTTTGCTAGTCATAGAGCTTGGCGCAATAAAAATCATTCGTCTCTACCGATTCACTGGTAGAGGAGTATTGTGGTGACATTTTAATAAGCCAGTAATAGTCACAAGACATCAGCGAAAGCTTTTGTCGATTGGTTAAGTTACGCGGCTTCAAACCCAAACATCGCAGGCTCGATCCTTGGCAGAGTTTAACCCTAACAGTGGCACAATTCCCGCCAACACCACTATTGAAGTAAAGCACTAAGAAAAGATTAGGCAAGCAGAAACAATCAATGCTCGAATTCAATTCATTTCATTTAGAAAAATCATTTCATAAGTTTTTAATGTAAATTTTATTGGAAGAATTTACATATGTTCTGGCTAGTTAGCAAGGGAAAGTTTACTTTCTCATCACCATATAAGTTGTAGCAACATCAGGAAATCCCAAACTTTAGGAATAGAGCTTTCGTAGTCACGGAAGTATTGTTATACTTGCAGTGAAGACGGTTTCTACAAATGCTGTCATAGATTATTCAATCAACCCTGATAGCTTTATTTTCCATCAAATTTACACAGTTTTTATGTACAGAATTCATTTCTTCTTTTCTAGTGTCTTTTGGAGAGGTATCTCAACAGTGGGTCTACTTACATTTTTTTTTTCGTATGACTCCATTTAAAGCCCCCAAAATATCCAGCTTCTTAAGTTTTGTCCAAAATTTTTTTCTCGGCAT
>JAPMOQ010062527.1:92357-105421 GCA_026543055.1 Argiope trifasciata
AAGTGGTGCAAAATTATTTGTGCTACAATATTTTGGGTAGATACTGCGAAAAACTCTAAAATTTAATTAAAATTTGAAACCCCCAGGTTTGGACTCCCCAAAGCTTTCTCTCACAAACTGTAATAAAGTTTGTTACCTCTGAGAATGACTTGCATGATATTTTTGTACTATAGTAACAAAATATTAACCTTTAACTTGGATGTAGCATTCCTACAAAATCTATTATCTCTTCGGTGAGTTATTTGGAAAATTAAGCCTTGGTAAATAGATGTAGTTGAGATTCGAATTCTTTTTTTTTTTAATTTAGATAATTGTACTATGCCTGTAACCATCCCGTAGGTGTAAACAATAAGTTGATCAAGTTTCATCGCAATCGGGTGAACGGTTTAGGAAGGCATAAGACACATACTGACAAACATTCATTTTTATTTATATAGATTAACCCTTAAATGAGGAAGTGCAGTCTGCGAAACCGCATTGCATTTGCACTCAAATTAAATTTTCTAATGAATATATCAGTACGAAAATCGACCAATATATTCTCTAGATATTTTTCTTGATATATAAGTATGTAATTTTATTAATAAATATATAATTTTTTTCAAAATATATTATCGTTGAAAAAAAGCAATTGCGTTGGAATATACGTTTTCTGCTCAAATTACAAGTTATAACAAACAGTATTCTTGAAAAAAAAAACACATTTTACTTTTTACTTTCAAATCATATTTATTTTTCCAGTCTACAAAGGTATATAGCAAACAATAAAAATTAAATTTCACCCATTATATGAAAAAAAAAAAAAGGAATATTGGCGAAATTGGCCTTTTTTTTTCATCGACGTGTGTCACTTTCATAGTATGGTTATCTAAGGCTTTTTAAACATACAGGTCAAGAAATAGTGCAAAAATCAACCTATAAATTTTGTATATATTTCTATTGATATATTAATACATTTTTCATAATACATTATCACTAGAAAAATTATTTATGTTTAAACATACGTATCGGAATCAGAATAATGCGAACTTTCACCGGAAAACTTTTCTGTACAATTATCCTTATTACTAAAATCCCTTTCTGCTTCATTTCAAAGTATCTGGAGCACTGCTTCATAATAGGATCAGTACATCAGATGACATTTCAATGCCTAAGTTTCAGCACCATTTGTTAAGCCTTGTTTATCATTAGCACGCTAAGAAGGGGTTGCGGTCTTAAAGACCACGCTTGAAGAAATAACTGAATTATTTTTTTAAATATCCGTTTTAACAGGTTGAAAAGGCGCAGGTGTTTTGAAGGTCACGAAATAGAAAGCTACAGGATTAATCCCTTCAATTGAGCCAAAAATAGAATAAGGGCTATCCAAAGTCAATCGCTAGCGGTCTCACAGACCGTAAGTCCCCAGTTAAGGGCTAACCACTTGCTAACAGTAATTTATTATTCTCCATGTATCCAAGGATTCATACTTGCAATATATTCAACTTTTTTATATTCAGTTTTTAAAAATTATTGTTTAAAGTTTAATCTTTCATTTAATATTTTAACATACTGCCAATAATCTAACGAGTTGGGTTTTTTTTCTTGTTTGTACAGTTAAATGCGGAAGAGAATGCACTTATAGAATAGAGAAAGACTTTAGTAGCTATTTTTTAATTTATTTTTTCATCTGCTCTCGTGTTGAACATATGCAAGTATATGGATATATACGGATGTGAGTTTTAGTGAAATAGGAACCAACCTTTGCCAAACTGCACCAATCGTATATTTAAAATACGTGTATTCGTGGGTAAATTAAAAAAAAAGGTAATTCATGTATTCGTACCACTTAAAAATAATTGTACCAAAAGATATATAAAAGAATTTCAACGAAAAAATGAATTTCACTTCGTAAAAAGTGGAAAAACGCTATGAAAAAAAATGGTAAAAACTTATTGTTAAACATGGCACAATGCCACCGACCGAAAGTTGTCAGTGATTTAAGCCTGAATTAGCGTCCCTTGTTTTTTCAGTAGAGCCAAATAGGGCCAAGAGTACGGCTTAGCTACTTCATGCTTCACATTCGCTTGCACAGTCCCTTTTAACAAGGAGGAGCACCTTTACACTACACGCAGATAGAACACAGAATAAAAACCACGTCCGAACCGGGACTCGAGTCCGAAACGCCCAGATCAAGGGGAAGATTCGCTACCCCTATGCCAGCACACCGGTATGGTAAAAACTAAATTTATCGATAAATGCCAAAATCCCCCTTAAAGAGTGAAATTCTTTTTCATGGAAATATACCCCCCAATAAGTCTGAGCTTATTAGTGATGAATATTTTTTTTAAAAAAAGAATGCGCTAATTAGAACATATGAGAGACTTTCTTACACAAAAATTAAATATACATTTGCAAAGACTTGTATTGTAAGTTGATTTTGATTTTAATGTACAATTTTTCTTTTTTTTAATAACAAAGAATATGCTAATACAATAGTTTTGATCGACTTAGCAAAAGTAAGTGAGAGCAAAATTTATTTTTAAAAATTGTCTGGTTTAACTTCCCCAAGTCTTATCAAACTTTATCTACTATCTAAAAACTCAAAATTATGAATAGAAATTACACGAACAAGAAGCTACAAAACACTAAAATTAAGATAAGTCATCATCTTTTCATTTCGACTCTTTAAAACTATAATTTCACTGTCAGTATTTAATGAGTTGAATTATCCATATTTATATGCTTCGTAAAATTATATCTTGAAGCTTGGCAATCGGTTCTTTGATTACAGTCGAAATCGACAACCGCTGTAATAGTTTAGAAGTTAATGCCCAGGTTGATATCATCCTTTCTCTTCTGATTGCATTTTAATAACTGCACTGTAGACTTCAGAAAGTAAGGAACCACGCCCGAAATATAATGCTTATCATAATCACTTTATGAACCATATTTATATCAAAATATAGATCAAATTCATATGTATAACAACTATCAAGCCGATCGAAAAAAGATTCATTATGCATAAATCTGAATATTTGGCTTAGAAACATAAAACCGCATACTTATTGTTGAAATGGAATATGTTTGAAATCAAACTTATCATTTAGAAATTGTAGATTGCAAATCTATTTGCATAAATGAACATGATGTCTCGTATTGTCTGTACATCAGCTGTAAAAGACGATGGCATACAGATAATCATGATATACCTATTTAATTTTCGTCATATTTACAAAACGCTGTGTAAAGTAAATAAGTTTAGAAATAGAGGTTGGATTGATCCTTCTAAAAGCTTTTGGCAATATATATCTCGATACACTTTTTTTTTCTTCCAAATTTACAAAATCAAATATTATTTAATCATTTTACATTTAATTTTTAAGTAAGTGGTTTTAAATATTAAAAGCAAAATGAAAAAGTTATGAATTGCATGTAATTTTTTTAACTTCAATACCTGAAAAAATGCAAATTCTAAATGAAACTACAGAAAAGAAAACGACAAAATTTTTTAAAGAACAGTCTAAATAGTATTTAATAATAGAATCGAACGTTTTTTAAATTGTAAAGAGCCACAGTTCTTCAGAATTATAAAATAGAATAATATAAAACTCACAGATGATAATTAATTAATTAATTAAGAGTGTTATTTGTATGATCAAAATTAATGCAAATGACATAAAATTTTTATTAGAATAAACTCAACTGCAGTGATTTTATAATTAAATGAAATGAAAAATTAAATAATCTTCAAAATATTACAAAACAATATCGAGAGCTTAAGCAATTAACTTCTTCACCTCTTTAAAAATGGAACACAATAGTTTCATACTTGGATATTTTTTTATTAATTCAATAATTATTGATTTCTTTCATTGTTGTCTTTTTCTTGATTTCATTGTCTTTTCATTGTTGCATAAATTACTGAATAAAAATGACTTAGAGAAAATATTTAAACAGGAAATAAAAAAATGTGCATTCGTAAAAATACTTATTTATCGAAGTTTGATCATAATCTGATTAAAATTTCACATTATAAATTCATAAGGCATTTTTAAATTATCTTTATAAAAATTAAGGCATAAATCCTTCGTACACTATATTATAAAATCAATTTCATTGCTTTTTTCGTTATTTTCATATTTTATCAATCGAGAAGTTTAATTTCATCGAAGATAATATAAAATGCATTTTTACGTTTAAAACTTTTCAAGAAGACTAAAAATTATTAGAAAAATAAAATAATCCATCAAATATATAGGTTTGAATTTCTTGGTCTGGTCTTCTGTAAAAAATAATCCCTAAAATTTATGTTTAAAAAGAAAATGTATAGATATGTCTTTTTTCTCTTTTTTTTTTTTTTTAATTTATCCCTTAAAAAACTTTTTTTAAGCGTAATATATAAAATTTGAGGTCAAATTCAGGGCTGAGAACTTACAAAACATTTAGTTTCTTAATTGAATTACTGGTATTTTCTTTTCTTTTTTTTCTCTATATTTTTCTTTTGCTTTAACGAAACTGTAATTTCTCTCTTCTTTTTTTACCGGGTGGTCGTATTTTATCTGAAATTTCGAAAGGCCCCAAAATCATTTTAGCCTTTTTTAATGCATGCTTTTAGTTCGAAACGTGGGAGTTTTGCTGTCGAGAATTCTATTATTTGAGATCGGCTTCTGCAGATAGGTGTGGTCAAAATATTTCTCAAGCTGAAAAGTTGCAAATTAAATCTTGATGGTAATTTTTTTTTTCACTTTTTTTCCCTCGAAGAATTCCAGATTTGACTTTGCTGTGGCTTTGATTAATTTTTCAGAAAGCGAGGTCGATGTGTTAAAATTTTACCCTGTTTAAAAAATTGAGGGAAAATAACCGAAAGCTGAAAATATTTTATAGTGTTAATTCTTAATTAAAAATAAGGAGAAATTGGATTCTCTTGAATTAAGGTATTCGAGAGTTTTTAGATGAGCTCTTTCTTTTCGTATACTTTCACAAAATACTTTTTTCATGTTTAGATATTATATATTAATAAATAATTTATTGATATATTGATAAATATATCAATATACAAATATATTAAAATATTGATAAATAAAAGTAAAAACTTTTTATTCAAGGAAAAATTTACAGGATATTTAATATTTTGATACTAATCATCATTTCGTTTTAGGCTTCGTGTTTTTTTATCATGCAAGAACATGATATTCATTAGAAACGATTTGAAAGCAAAAAAGGTTTTAAAGCCTAAAAATGCGTAGGCAATAAATTGGCGATTTATCCTTTTTTATTTTGGAGTCGGCTTTCAAAGTATAGCTTTCGAACTGTCTATCGTCTATTGTTATAGTTCCTTCCTTGGAAATCACAGTGTCATTGCCCAGCTCGCATAAAGTTTTTTAAAGATAAACCAACTAAGTTAAAATATTGTTTGTTTAATCGATAAAGATGGTTAACTCTGGGATAATTTCAACTAATTAAAATACGATTATTAGAAAATAACATAGAATGTTGTTAGATTTGGAGATTTATCGTCAATTACAGTTACAAATTGATTTCCAAATTATACATCCTCTGATTTCTTACTTATTGTCTTAATTAATTTGACTTATTGACTTATTAAATTCAATTAATGAATTAATAAATTAATGACTAATTAAGACAAATAATAACTTTAAAAAATAATAAGGTTCTCACATGATAACTTCAATAAATATAATGAATCATTGTGAAATAACACTTCGACATTACCACATTGATTTATAATGTGAATATACTAAATGTTCTATTTTTATTTAAAAATGTTAATATTTTAGTGTCTTATTTGATGGTATACGTTGGTGGCCAAAATTGTTGTAGACACTTGTGAGAATCGTTGTTTTATAATTTTACTTGCTTATAGAGAAAGTTACATTCTACAAAAAGTAAATTCTTACATATCGTTTTAAAGAGAATTTAATGCTGACTATAAAACAAAAATTGAAATTCTAATATTTTCAATTCAAAAGAAGTTATTCTTCCTTTAATCTGAATGACAAACACAGTGATGAAGTGGATTTTAAATTTCTAACTTTCTTGACAAATCACTGTTCTTGTTCTGGGAAGCAATCTGGTGTTAATAACTGCTAGCAGATGACATCATGTTTAAAGTTGGACAAGTCAATAATAAGTGGTGGTTATAATTGCGAAGCCAGTGTGGCTGTAATTGTTTCCTGGCATCATGCAATTACGGAAGAAGAACTTATTTATGTCAAAAAATGCTTAAATTTTGCTATTTGTATTGAAATCAGTATTAAATGCTCTTTAAAATGATATGCAATAGTTTGCATTTTGTGAAACAAATTACAAAGATAGAATAATAAAAATTTTCAAAAGTGTTCATAGTTTTGGCCACCACTGTATATAAATCTATTTTGTGTTTCCAGCAATGGCTCTAATGATTTGAACCAATTTTATATTTAAGTAAGAATTTACTTTTTAAGTTTATGTATATTGGTGTCTTTTATTATAATAAATGAGATTACGTTTAAACTCTTCCTTCGTTATTGCACGATGCCAGGGAAGATTTACAGCTACATTGGTCACACAATTATAACCATCATTTACTATTGATTTGTTCCAACTTTAAACATGAAGTCATTTACTATTTCATCACCGTGTTTGTTATTAAGATTAGAGTGAGTATACTTTTTTTGGTGTTGTAAACACTTAAAATTTGATTTTAGTTTTGAAATCAGCATTAAATTCTCTTTAAAATGATATGCAAGAGTTTGAACTTCGTGGAACATTGCATTTTCTGGAATCATTCAAAGTTATAACACATGAAAAATTTCAAAACTGTTCCCAATTTCGGTCACCACTGTAAGTAAGTATAACGATACATTTTCTGGAAGTCTGCAAAGTTAGAACACATGAAAATTTTCAAAAGTGTTCCCAATTTCAATCACCACTGTAAGTAAGTATGACGATACATTTTCTGGAAGCTTGCAAAATTAGAACACTTGAAAATTTTCAAAAGTGTTCCCAATTTCGATCACCACTGTAAGTAAGTATGACGATACATTTTCTGGAAGCCTGCAAAGTTAGAACACTTGAAAATTTTCAAAAAAGTTCCCAATTTCGGTTATCACTGTAAGTAAGTATGACGATACATTTTCTGGAAGCCTGCAAAGTTAGTACACTTGAAAATTTTCAAAAGTGTTCCCAATTTCGCCCACCACTGTAAATGACGTTACATTTTCTGGGAGCGTACAAAGTTATAACACATGAAAATTTTCAGAAGTGTTCCCAATTTCGGTCACCACTGTAAGTAAGTAAATGCAAAAACTTACATTTACTTAAATGCAAGAACTTGCAAATCCTCAAAATTCTACCTCTCAACCAACGTTTCCCATCGTTGCTTTGAAAACCTTCTATCGAAATTATGACACTCAAACTCCTATGAAATCACCGTAAAAATATTCCCGAGAGATTTAGGTGAAGGTCTCGCGTTATCTATTTCGAAGATGTTCCAGCTTCCATTCCACGAAGCACCGCCAACATACCAGCGATTAGGAGTCCAGTTATGGCTTCTGCAAACTCTTTTATGAAGACCCTCCATCAAATCCCGTGGATGTCCCGGGCAACAGTGGGCCATAAACCCGTGCACGCCTCCATCGCCCATGATATACAAATGATTCCTGTTTATACCTCGCTGTTAAGTACCGCTCCAGAGTTGGCTTCTGATTGACGATGGACATAAAACTATCTTCTCGAGTCGTAAAAAAATGGCCATAAAATCCAGAGAAATGACCTTCTCTAACTCGTAAATAGATGCTTACAAGAAATTTAGCACATTCCGATGGAGAAGAAGAAAATTTATGGCTTTCTTGGCGAAAAAGATATGATTTTTTAAGAGTTCTTTGTATCCAATTATAGGTAGACATAACGTTCAGGACGTAATGTCGTGATTTTAGCATAAAAATAACAGCATTTGTGGAAGTTTTTTTCTCTGTTTTAACATATTTAAAGACAAAAGATCGTAAATAGCAACAAGTTGTTTCATTTTCTTTTATACACGCATTTTTTTCAACTTATTATACATGCAACGAATGTTAAAGAATTTGTTCTTCCCATCTTCATAAGAAGTGTTCTGTAATAAAGCAACAAATTGCTACTAAACATAAAAGGCCCACAATTTTTATTAAACTACAGTAAAGCTTTTATATATATATGAACACTTGTGAAATTTGCTTATAATGGTTCTCACGTACAAAATTTGTGAAAAGAAATGTTTAAAAAATAGAAATTTTAAAAGTATTCAAAAGAAATTCTAAAAATATAAAAATATTAGAAGTAGTTAAAAGGAATATATAAATATAAAATGAAAATGCAAGCTTTTTTTATCAAGGGGGAGGGGGAATTCCAGTTTTGAATTTCCTGCTAAATGATTGACGGAGATTTTAAACTGCATCAAACTATGCTACTATACGAATTTTCGGTTTCAACATTGATGCCTTTTATGAATATTACCAACGTCAACAGATTTAAGCAAAATATAAAAAAATTATACCAGGCATTATATTAAAACACATAATTTTTAGCACTATATTTAAGAGCTCTAATCATGAAGTTAATTTTGTGTTTTAATAAACAAATGGTTAGTTTTTGTGCCTGATTAGAAAGATCTCTTTCCTTTACTCGTTTGAACAAGAAAATTTTCAGTTCTCATGCAGAAAAATTCACGAAATTTTCCATGAAAGATAAAGATTTTTTTGAAGAAATTATGTGTTTTCTAATGAAGTAATAATTTTTTAAGTAAATATGGAGTAGCCTCATATAATGTGGCAGATTCGGATTAGATAGCTATACTTCTGAAAGGTGAAATCATAGAGTTGGAGACAAAAATTACTGAAAGTGTTGTGGCTATAGGCTGAGACTGAAGATTTAATTTGTAATATTCTTAGAAATGTAAATGAAGGGCCATGTATTTAAAAGTCATGAAGTTTTCATATGAGGTTTTTTTTAAAAATAAATCCAATGTCTATGAACTTTGTCGCATTTTCTTGCGTAGACAATATTCAATGAGCTGGTTTTTTATTGTTATTATTAACCTTGGAAATGGAGATGTGAAGATTCGCAGACAACCATTGATGATATATCTGAAGGTAACGAGCTTCCGTATAAATTAGAAAAATTATGCGCTCATATCTTTTAAGCTACCATCTTAATAGCACCATTTGCCCATCAGAGACTTGATCAGAGAAAGGGTAATAATATACATTTTTAATAGTTCAAATAAATGAGAAAAAAAAGACATAATAACTTATTTCTTATTGTTATACAAAATATTTAACAAAAGCTAGCTCAACCGACCAGTAATGCATTAGCATGTTTTGACTGGCTGAATTGTCCTTTTGTTATTTTTTTTATTTCATGTCTATGTTATTCCAACTTTTGTTATTTTCTTACCTCAGCTTTCCTATAGAAGTCTAATAGAGAAAACTGTGAACCATAAAAGTCAGTTAATAATATCACCTATCAAAAGTGTTTTTTACCATGAAAGGATAAATTTTATATAAGAGAGAAAAGGCATTTTTTATAGCTTTAATGCAAGAAAGAAGAAAAAAGTCATTATTAATCTTCCAATAAATCTTTTTCATTAAAAAGATTCTAAAATGCACGAAATAGTTTGGGCTCATTATCCAATCTGTTTATAATACTGTCCAATCTGTTTATAAATACCACCTTATAAAAAGTTACTTTGTTAAAAGTTCTTTAAAATGTTTTATTCAATTAGTGATATCATTCTGTAATTCTGAATGAATTTTACACAAGACATTGAATAATACTAAAAAAAAAAAAAAATGAACTTTTTTTCATACTACTATTAGTCCATTAATAAAGATGTGATGAGTTCTACTTGGGCATTTCTGTTCTCTGTTTAACAGAAACTATTCACTGTTACCCAAAATAATTTAAGGCTGTAGTACAATTTATCCTTTTTTTGCGCACTAGAACAGGGGGGGGGGGGCGAATCCTTATGGGTCCACGTGCCGTTTTTTCTAAAGAAACGCCTGATAAGGCACAGACGTGCCGTCAAATAATTGTAACCTGTGATTATTGGGAAAATAATAAAACTAAATATTAGCAAATTAGAACTCTTTATTTACTACGAAAAAACACATTTTGAACTGTATAGTATTAATGGTCTAAGTTATACGTGTAATTCAAATTAAAGTAACATTAGTGCGATTTCTGTTGTTGCAGAAAAGATAGCAAATAACTTATATATTAGGATAGTACGATGTTCAGAATGCAAACTGAATTGGAGTCATCTGCCAAACAGTTTCTAAGAGAGTCTTTAATGTTAGTTATCTCTGAAAATGACTCGCAGGCATAGAAGAAAATATGCTAAAAATAGCACGAACCAGCTTCTACAAACAGTTAAATGTTTGCATCGTATACCGTGTGTCCAAAATTTCTTTATTGGCTTTTTTTACTTATACTGCTCGTTAATCTTTCTGTTTCAATAAATTCCAACTATTTTCTCGTTTCAATAAATTTTTGAATCCATATTGAATTAGACTGGAAATCTATCAGTTGCATTTCAAATTCTTCGATTTCCAACCAATTGAATTGGGATAAATTCAGTTTATCAAATGAAGTCACATGCTAGCCATTTTGCAAACCGTTTTGATCGACAGAGTGCTTAAAATACTCTGTAGCGTGCCACTGGTTCGCCATCCCTGTACTAGCCATATAGAGGTCATATTTCGTGATCTGTTCACCTTTTCTGCGACGAAATTGCAATTTTTTTAAAGATTCTTAATCTGAAACAAAGACACCAGTTCAATGACCCTTAGTTCTCAAGGATAATCCAATGACAAAAAATGTTATTATTATTTTTTTTTTCATGTAGAATTTTTAACATAAGAGGGACAAAGTAACTTTTTAAAAGTTATGTTTTGAACTTTTAACATATCTTTTTTAAAAAATGGAATGGCCCTTCACTCTGCTTTTTATAAAACAAAGAACTAAAAAAAGGATTAATGAATCCCTCCACCGAAGTTTCAGTTGTACTATCCAGAAGATTCGACAACATTATAAATTTTCTTCCATCTTTAAATTCCTCCAGAGAAAAAAACACTCTTCTCTCTGGGAACTATTTTGTCATTTCCTTGGAATGCTTTCTCAGCATTTCCATAGGCGCCGAATAAAAGAAGAATTCCGATTCCTTCTTCTTTTTTTATAGCCAAAGCACTCCAATACTTCCATCCAAAGAAAGACATACAATCTAAAGAAGAAAAGAAGAAGAAGAAGAAGGAATCCTCCCGGATGGGTTAAGTGGAGTGTTAAACGAGAGTGTCAAAACCAATCACTTCAACAGCGGAGTGGCGTCTTTTCAAGAGATCGGATCCCTTTAAATCTCGATCCACTCGCTCTCCATCCTCCCAATGCATCATCCTTCAGAGGATGAGAGAGAGAGAGATGAATGCATAACAGAGGAATGCTATTTTGCTAATGGAAAGGAAAAGCAGGACAAGGCGCTGGCACGGAGAATTGTCGCCTCTCTGCTCGTATATCAGGAGGGCATAAAGGAAAATTGTCATCCTCGATGTTTTCTCTAACAGTTCTGTCACCTAGACGGCGCCTCGGAGATGTCACTAGCGGAAGAAGCTGAAGAAATGGATACACCACTTAGAAAAATTAGCGATATGCAAAAGGACGACTCCATTTGGGAGATGTTGCGTGATAAATTGGTTAAGAATGGGGAGAGTGCAGAATCGTCTTCTGGTTCGTTAATCGCAATTGCTTTTTATTAGCTCGGATTTGGCGAGATATTTCCTAAGTGGACACGTAGTATGCAAATGGAAGTAGAAAATTTTTAGAAAGAATTCAAATGCAGCTAAACGAACCGGAAATTTAAAATGGATTTCTAGTCATTTCTATTTGAAATGTATGCTGATTTTTTTGGCTTCAAGTAAATTCATTTTTTTTTTTCTCTTTTGAAAGCCTGGAATAAACGTAATGAAATTATTCCTTCAAATAGATTTCTAAAACGGTTTTTTAGAAACACTATCCCAACAAAAAGTTTTATAATCTACCTTAGTCATCAATACAAAAGTTGATAAATTTTTAAAATCTTTAAAAAAAGGCAAAAAAAAAAAATTTTTTTTAATTCATTTTGGAAGTATGAGAAAAATTATTCAACACATAGTCATTCGAAAAAAAAATCGAAAAAAAATTTTCAAAATAGTTCTAGACGCCATGGACAACATGTATGTATTTTTCTGTTGAAACTTGCTATGCATATGAAGATAAAAAGCATTAATACTAAGTTCTGTATGCATAAATATTTTATAAGAATAATTTTAATTGAGGCTCACTAACCATGCACTTTCTTCCAAAACAAATTCTCCCATTCAGTAATAAACATATAAAATGTTAAAAGATTCACTTGACATTAAACATATAGTTATTTATCAGTATTATATCTAACATTTCTTTAACCCGATATGCACATATAAGAATAAAATGATGTTAATACATATCATTATGTTTGTAATAGTTGTGGCTGCCTGTAACCACCGTCTTTGTATTTAAAAGTTTTCCTATCATATCTATAAATAGTTTGTCATGAATTTCATTTTATTTCTTCAAAATAAATTGCGTTTAATTTAAACTTTCCATTTTGTCCGACTCAATGTTTGGATACTTTTATTTGACACAAATGCCACTACAGTTATTTTAGTGTTAAACTGTTGAATCCCTAGCCGTTAAATAATATATCTCTTTCACACCTCTGACAATCTGTGACATTTAATACCAAATGAATACCCAAAGCAGTTGTTTAGAAGTCTAGTCATTTTATACACATATCAAAAGGATGAAGTTTAAAATTAATATATTACATCTGAATATTCAAAATATTATATTTAGCTAATATTTTTTGATCAAAGCTTTATTACTTCTGACAATCTGTGACATTTAATGCCAAATGAGTATAAACCCACAGTATTTTGACTAGAAATTTGGACAAATATGATGCCCAAGTTTTAATTTCTTGAAAAGATCTGAAATTTTATTCAAATCTAGAATAATTTTTTCAATGTAGGTTCCAG
>JAPMOQ010062527.1:115276-131597 GCA_026543055.1 Argiope trifasciata
CAACTCACTTTGAATCATATCTCAACTCTGTCTGTTATATGATTCAATTCTGTTTTAATCATATCTCAGCTCTGTTTGTATAGTTTAAATTGATATGCTCACCATTGCTTCGGACGAAAATTGTTTTATGATTTTTTTTAAATACGCAAAAAGATTTAATTGCAAAAAATATTTTTGTATCAATTATTATCTATACTTATAATAAAGCTCAATGTGTGTGTGTGTGTGTGTGTTGGCGCTCTACAGACCAGACCGTTGGACCTACAGCTACCAAATTTGGTACATGTATACCTTGGAGATCGTGAATGTGCACCTCGGAGCCCCTTTTTTCGAATTTTTAATTAGAATTTGAATTAATTAAAATTTAAGCGAAATTTCGACGATTTTCCGCTATAACTTCCGAAAATATTATCGCACAAACATGATTTTTACATCAATTTAAAGATAAAAAAATTAGCTTTCTAATGGTACAGTGTTTTAATGTGTAACTTAAGCTTTTATTTTTAACGAATTTTTAAAGAAATATTTTAACTATGTTTTTCAACAATATATTTCGGACAAAACAATAAAATTTAATCAGCACGAGCACGTCAAGGGGGAAAAATTAGGTTTTATCAGCATGTTGCCATCCTATTGACGGAAATTCAAACTAAAAAAAACAACTATCAGTGCAAATTAAATCTAAAGAAATGCAACTTTTAGCACGTGACTGGATAAAATAAGAGAAATATAATATGTGACATTTTCTAAAATAAATAATGAACGAGCAAAGGAAAAAAATAGCTTTTATTAGCTCTGTTGAAATCATACTGACAGAAGTTCAAATTAAAAAATAAATTAACTATGAATGCAAATTAAATCGAAAAAAAATGTAGCATTCACCACGTGATTGGATGAAATTAAATAAATATTAAATGTTATGTTTTCTAAAAAAGAAATACAAGACAAAGGTTTCTATGATCGTTTGCAACATCTATATCATTAATTTAGTAAATCAGTGTTACGTGACTTTCGAAGTTTAAGCATATCTGGCAGAGAAATTATGAAGAGAGCAAGGCACATAAGTATTTAATTGAAAATTTTAGACCCCATTACTCTTGGCGAACCAGCTGGTCGCCAAAGGCGTCTAGTAATGGATAAAATTTCTTTGTTTGCAAATTTATTTTAAAATAAAATTAGAATATTATTTATCCTAAAACCTTTTTTTTTAATTATGAACATTCTATAAAATTGCACAGTTCAAAATAACTTATAAAATAGTTCAAAATTAATTTTATTCTCATTAATAATTTTCATTTAAATTAATTTCCTTAAATTCTCATTAAAAATCATTAATAATTTTGAAATTGTGGTACAAAATCGAATTAACAACCCGAGTTGCAAATATGAATCAAATAAATACATAAAATTAAAATGAAATGTTTTCATTCAATTAAATTTCAATAAAATAAAATAAAATCTGTTTTCCAAAATACAATTTGTAATGAACAAATATAAACTTTGTCCAAATTTTCAAAAAAGTTGTTAACTTACTTGTTACAACTTTATAAACTTGTTTAAATTTTCAAATGTTAATAAAATACTTTTTATTAACATTTGAAAGTTAATAAAAAGTATTTTATTCATCCACTTAAGTTCAAATAATTTTTTTAAACTTGCAGAGGATGACACTTGATGTTCATACAGTTTTTTTCAAATATTAATTAATTAATTAAATTTTTCCAGTGATTTCTATTTGGTCACGGAATTCGCCAAATCCGTTGGCTAGTCGCCAAGCTTTAAGATTAATGGTGAGACACTCGATATTAAATAATAAAAGATATACATAAATAATTTTTTAAGTAATTAGGAAACTTTTAAAGTGGAAAAAAATAATTTAAATTTATTAAAGTTATATGACTTGTTTAATCTTATAAGATTAAAATGAAGTGCAGTTTCTCTATTTAATGAACGATATGCTTAAAGGATTACGTTATCTTTCGTCTATCTCAATCTGCCTATGCCACCTACTGGAAATAGAGTTACTGATTTTTCGCCTTTTTTTCTTCCCGGGATTATTACAATGATTTCCGTGATGCTTGAAAATTTGAAAAAAATATTTATAAAAATTAATTAGTTTTAAGTGAAATTTTTAACAATAAGGATATTTAAATATTCCAAATTTTTTACTCTTGTATATAATGAACTACGAAATACAAATTAAGTATATTTATTATTTATTTTTAGAGTATTATTTAAAAAGGCATAACCAATCTATGCTTTTATCACTTAACCTATTCTTAGCTTTTTTTTATATATATAAACAATTTGGCATTGTAAAGTATTCCCTCAATTTAGCTGATATTGAAAAAATTGTTTTCAAAATCAATCATTTTTTTTTAAATAATTGATACACCGATATGCGGTGAGGGTTAATGAAGTATTTGAACTCGATAGAGTTTTTTGTAATCTCCTGGCTTAACAATGTTAAAAAAGGAAACTATATGACAAGTACTTTTATATAATGCATGAGGTTTGCAATTAAAATAAAGCTCAATTTAGCATAAAAGGAGTAAAAAGATATTTGAATATGATTGAAGAGAAAAATGAAAAAATCAATTAATTTGATTGTCTATTTTTTTTTTGTTGTTGAATCAAATACTATTATCTTGCTCAAAAAGAAACAAAGTCGGGTCGTTTTCTGTAGATTGCTTATTTTAATTTTTTGCTAAACGTTAGTTATTAATCCTTTAAAATTTTCGCGCACCCTTCTGAGTGCGAAGAATTTGAGACTGATTCGTCTCCTGGGCAAAAAAAAACTTGCCATAATCATTTTAACTTGTCGAATCCAGTGGCGAATTTCCTCACAGGCGGTGAAGGTAGTCGCCTCGCGCCTAGATGTATATAGGGGGTCTCAATATCTACTTGGACTTGCATCATAGGGCTAAGCGGAAGGTAAATTTGATTATTCAAGTCTCCCCTTCGGTCTGTTTCACAGAATTTTCAACTTTTACTTTTTCTTTAAAGGAAAAGTGTTAATTCACCGACAAAAGTGTTAATGAAAAAGTAAAGTGTTAAGTAAAATTCTTGTGGAATCAAAACGCTGAGACGGCAAATTCTTTTGAAGTTAAATTTCTTGAACTTCAAAATTTCAGAATACTTTCTCATCTCCTCTCTATCCTATTTTGCATTAGGTTCTCCAGGGTTTGAATAAATAATATTAATATAAAAATTTAACTTTTTTCTTGAAATATAAAAATCTCTAAAGAACTCAATAACTGCTGCTTTAAATTATATGTATATAATAAAATACTAGATTCATTGATCTAGAAACAATAAAAAAATGATTTAGAATATAAAATGGGTCGATAAAAGGCATAATATCTGTACAAATAAAAGCTATAAATGCATTACGTATTGTGTTTTTCAATACGTAATGATATCACAAAACAAATTTTAAGATATGTGTATGACCAGTGAAAAATTGGGTTATTTTATAATTTTTACAAAAATGATGGAAGGACAATCTCTTATTAATGGATGGGGAAAAATTCCTTGTTAAGCTCCCTTTATTTGAAATGAGATATTCTTTATTCCAAAATTCCCCCATATTTTCTCTCGTAATCTTTCTGCAAAAGGATTTAGGAATATTAACGACAATGTCAATTTTTCACTTAGTGGCAGCCTTTGCAAACCAATTGGCCCACTCATTTCCATAAATGCCCGTATGTCCACGAACAAATGCGAAAACTATCGAGATATTTTTATCCTTAATTTGTTTTTGGATTATGTTGTTAGACACACCATCCATCCATTTACTTTCAATATTCAAGATCTATTCAAGGTCAGCAGGATTGAAATATCCAAGATTGTTTGATGTAAATTTTTCTAGTATTAATTGATAAACAGAATTTAGAATATCCCACAAAATGACGAATTCGCTTTTTTATTCAATATTTATTCCTCTTGGCATACAAAACTCATGATCATGCATATCTTATCTCAAAAGTGGTTTCAAGATTGTGTAAATATTTGTTCGGATCTCAAAGCAGATTACCTCTATATATCCTTTAATTGATTATATGTCAGAACTTTGTATACAAACTACACTATCTGCCTGTCCTACAATTCAGACAAAAGGATATCTAAGACAATATTTACTTAACATTGACTACTAAGTGGCATAAAGTATTTATTAAAGCTTTATTCTTTTCTTATTGGTTTGATACTAATAGGGTAGACCGCGGTAGCCTGGTTGGTAGAGCGTCAGTCTTGTAACCGAAAGGTCGCGGGTTCTGTCCTCGTCTTGGCCAAAGACCGCCGTGTTGGCTAATGGCAGTTGGGGCACGTTAAATTTGTCGAGACTGCAAAGTCCTCCAAGTTCCGATAACAAAACGATACCTCTGGGGGTACAATACGGTCTTTGATTTGGATCTAAATTCC
The DNA here is from genome assembly GCA_026543055.1 of Argiope trifasciata. Lineage (NCBI taxonomy): Eukaryota > Metazoa > Arthropoda > Arachnida > Araneae > Araneidae > Argiope > Argiope trifasciata. Next base: position 119,699 of record JAPMOQ010062527.1, read on the forward strand.
GACTTGCTGATGGATGAATGAGTGTATGAATGAATTCGACCACCCCCCAAAAAGGGTTGTGTCGTGTGTGTGAGCTAGAAGTCGGACATCTGCCCTCTGGGTGCTCAGGGGTCTTTACCCTCAGAAGCTACTGCACCCCCTTTCCGAGAAAAAACACGGACACGACAACAGCTAATAGGGAAACTAATGCTTGAGAGCTATTATGTATGCTTGCTAAAGTATTTGACCATACAGCTTATAAAGATTTTATGCTTGATTACTTTTATATTATGAATTTTTTTCAGTTTATGTATTTTTCAAGGGCATATTTTTAAATAATAATTAAATACTAAATATTAAGGAAGATGTTTAAAACATGTTTATATTAATGCACTGAGAAGAGAAGTAGGAAATAATTCTTCCTTTTATCAAAAATCTCGAAAACAAAGTTAAACTCACATTAGCTACGACTGCTAATCCAAGTAAAGAAAATTTCTGATCTAACTGATGTTATATTTTATTCTTAAAAAATAAAGAATTTTGTTCATTGCGTTATTTGTTGTTTTTTAATTTTCTTTTGTTATTTTTAGTACTTCAGATTTTAAAGATTTCTATTCCAGAGACCAGATTTTCAACCACAAAGATATTTTCTATTTTTGATGTTCCTAAAAATGTCTTTTCTTAATACAATTTGTTTTATTTTAATCATATTCTGACTTTAATTTTTTAAATATATCATAAATTACTATTATATTTGTCACGCAATCATGTAGTAAATATTTTTTTTTAAACACCAAATCCTGCATGTAGTATATAATTAAAATTGAACTTTCAAATGATAATTAAATTATAAAAATAACAAAATTCTATAAAAATAAAAAGTGCATTCGCTTCTAAAAAACAAAATTGTAAAAATTTCAGAGTAACAAAAAAAATCAAGAAATGAGAAAAAATTTAATTACAAAATTATTATTATTATTGAAAAACAGAAAATCAACAGTGAAAATACTTGAATCGCTCATAACTTTATATATTTTGTGTAGCTACTTCAAAAAAGTAATTCTTATTGTTTTACATGGAACGCCTTAAGGCCTTATCACACGGCAAAATATCGTTGGCACTTTCCATCAGCAAACGACAACGAAAGTGGCGTTATTTGTGTGACGTCACTTCAAAATTTCACATGATTGGTTGAATTTCGTTTACGGACAGTATCAACGGCAATCAAGATGGGGAAATAATGAAACAGGCCGCTTTGCTTTCAATATATTTACTCAAGTAAAAAGAAATAGATGCATTGACAATAAATATTTAGCCCAGTTAACCACTAACCATGGACTTTCCCCGCATTACCTTAAAAGATTCAATCTGAGGAACTGTAGTTGTAGATGTGGTAATGATTATGACGATATTCCCCACTACATTTTCCATTGCCCTATTCTTCAACACCTCAGAAATTTTATTAAACCACATCAACTTATCTCTCAAATTTTGTCAAATAATAAACTGTCTTTTGAAGCCCAAAATATTTTGGATTTCCTGTTTCACAACGAAAGCAAAATTTTCCAAACGGAATAATAATTTATCCTATTATCGCTTATCTGGATCGCCTTGCAATCCATTTTTTTCTTTTTGGCAAAAGGAAAAGAACTCTTTCTCGGTTATACCTTGTGACAAATCATTTTTAGTGTAAATGTTTTTTACCAGTTTTAGACTTTAAATGGACTTTATTCTTTGCCTTTCGTCAAAGTTTGCGCAGAGAAATTCAAAGCTCTGCTAAAACTGGAGAATATTCTGTTTGTAAAATTGCAGGAAGAGCTCTGTATCTGAAGCTTTTTGTTCCGGTTAATGGACTATTCTTTATTTATATTTTTATATTTATTTATATGTTTTTATTTATTTATTTATTATTTTTTCATTTTTAAAAATTTTTCTCATTATTTTTTGTCTTTCCCTCTAAGCTTTTTTCAATGTTTTTTTTTTTTGTTTGTTTTTTTTTTGGCTCAGCCTTTAGCTTCTTTTTATGCACGTGTTCAAGATGCAAAAGTTATGTTTGAATAGCGAGTCTTTTGATGGCTATTTAAATTAGATTTTTTAAAATTGTAATTGTAAGCTTTTCACCGGTGTAACGCCACTTTGGGCACACACCTAATCATCATCAGAATACATCAGAATACGGACAGTATTTTCGACGTGCATTTTCTAGCTGGTCAGAAAAAAATTGTCGATTATGAAACTTCCTTGACCGGTTTATGAGGGTAGAAACGGAAAAGTGCTGACGAAATTTCATCGTGTGATAAGACCTTTAGACTGATCCGGATATAGCAAGGACTCCGATAATCTAAAAGGTTCGTTGATTACCATTTTAAAGTGAGAAGATATGATTATGAAAAAGGTGCATTCCGTTTGCAAAGTAAATTATTTTTCATTTCATTTTAGAGAAATATTTTTATCAAATCTGAACAATACGGCGCCGTATAAGGTAAAACTCTATCTAATGTTGCTTTATTTTATTAGAAATTGCCATGGTCTTATCAAATCTTGTGTAAGTAAGAGCGATAAACAAGAAGTTTTAATGAATCAAAATCACGTGAAATCATTGATATCCCTATCAATTCTCAGTTCTTTTAATCTTTGTCGGCTTCTCGCTGTTGTCCTTTTAAAAACGCGAAAGGATTATTTTATCTTAAAAATTATTAAAAGAAAAAAATATATCTCGAAGGAACTTTAATCATCGTAACCGTTTTCAGATATTTTTTTCTTTCAACTTGTAGTATACGCGAAAAAAAGGAAAGGGAAATTATTCTAAAGAAATATAAACAAAACAAAATTAGAATATTAGAATTATAAAATATAAGCAAAAAAAATCCCTATTGGTTTTCAAGCTTTAACGGATTTAATAAAAGTAATGCCTTTTGAATTGGGAAAACAATTCATTGTTTAAAAACGCTATAAAATATTTGAAAAAAAGATTCTATGAAAAAAAATGCCTTGCTTTTTTAGTATTAATTCACCGGGAGATAATCAATCATCATAATGTTTATGAAAATTAAATGATTCTTGCCTTAAAAGAAGAAGAAAAAAATCGCAGATAGAAGGCTGTATATGAATATAAATATAAGGTAACATTTTTTAATTTACGGTAAAATTCAGTACAGATTGCTTTAACCCATATATGCCTAAGGTTAAAAAATTGGAATTTTTGCATGAAGTTTCTCTATGTTAGTAAAAAAATATAATAAACAATTATTTGTTGTGAGGGGTGCTCCAAAAATGGAACAGTAGGCGTAAATGGGTTAATGATTAATGAATTCTATTTCGGTCTTCTTATTTTAAATAATGTTATCCTGCTTTCTTTTATTCAAGATTTTCATAGTATTCCTAATCCACTCAAAGGATCTTGTAGTTTGAACATCCAAATAGGTTTGCAACACTGGGTTCAATGAAGTTTTTTGTCTCAGTTCGCAATATCTGCTGCATAGTAAGTAGTTTGAATAGCTAGATGTACATCAAGTAACATAATCAAATTCTAAAAATGGATTACAAAGGGCTAGTATCTACAATAGCCAATATAAAAGCTTCAACTGACATGATAAGTTGATTGATTTTTTAACTGAATGAAACTTGACTAATACTCACATCGAATACGAATTGGAAAGTTCGAATGTTCTGAAATGTTCAGTAATTTTTTAAAAAGTTGTTCTTGAGATTTTTCTAAGGAAAAATGTAGTACAAAGGGCTAGTATCCACAGTATGTTTCCTTTCCTTTTTTGAAGGGGAGGGGGAAGGGTCTACTAGATCTATAAGTTGTATTACTATCTATACCTTGTATCTGTAAATTATATTGCCATAGTCTCATATCTCGTATCTGTAAGTCATACAACTGACCTCCGATCCGCTCTTAGGCACACGGATAAAACCACGTAAAACTGAATGGCCGCAACACCTCAACAGCAACATTGGCGGGAACTGTGGTTGCGTCCTAATGGCCATCACCGGCCACGGTACAACCCTCCTCCTAGAGAGCCATCGATGGATGGATCAATGCCCTCACTTATTATTGTACCCACCGGATTGACGAAATCCAATCACCACACAGGAAGCATCTCATCCACATTTCGAGGTGCCCCTGGGGGGTCTCGTATCTGTAAGATAAAAGCGTACTTTTCCGTTATCCGGGGGCAAATGTCGCCTATGTGAACCAAACGCGAGCCAAGACGCCAAACAAAGCGAATGACAAAACAAAACAAATAGAGCGCATGGGGCAAAATTTGGCGGAATTTTATATGATTTGGCATTTTTTCGTTGAGCCTGGTTAATGAAAAAGTACCAATAGAAGTATATCTATTAGTGCAAGATTTAGGAATTGTATAGGTTTCATAACTCTACTACCTTCTCCTCTCATACAATAGATGGCGATACTTTATTAACATCAAAACATATTTTCCATGATACTTTTGGGGGTTCATTATTAGATTGTATTCAAACTAAGTGCAATGTATTTCCGCCTTCGTGTTCGTTTTGTCTAGTGAAACATGGAAGTCAGAAAATAATTAAATAACTGCTCTTGAAACTATCTATTATTTTCATGTACCTCATCATGAAGTTATATAGAGTTTCGTTCCTCTACGCAATGTGTTTTCTTGGTTTCCTTTCTAATTAAGGAAATCGGATTAAAATTTCTCGTTGATGACTGCGCTACTAATTTTTCTCCATGACCAGAATGATGTTATCATATTGTTTTTTTAATTCACATTTTTAATCCACAGTTATTACAATACCGATATTTTTTATGATGATTCTTCTGTTCTGATGTTAAACAAAGTGTGTCTCAGAATTAAAGTGTGGCGGAATGTAGCTTATTATGATCTGTGCAGGAAGCAACAGGACTTATGTTTTCAGGAACATTTCTCTAATAACCACATTCTCATATGGAAAAAACACAAAGACATAACAAGACATTCACGCGCTCAGCTTAACAGTACAGTATCACATCTCATTCTGATTACACTCCCAATGCATTATGGGAGGGCATATGGGATAGCCTATAAGGCATCGCCATCTAGTATCCAAAAGAGAATAGAACAATTATGTATCTGCTACAAACGCAAGATTTGAGTTTGTCACCATTCGTGCTGTAAAGTGTTGGCAATCCTTTAGAAAAACCATTTGACAGCTGATAGTTTAGGGTAGTAAAAATGAAAAGTTACACTATAGAACAATGTGTTAACACAAGATTTCGATTACATTAAAAACTAGCTTTTCCTTTTTAAATTGTTAAATCTTTATTGAATCGCAAGGATACAATTAAAATTTCAATTAAGTATAAAAAATAAGGTTATGTATGGAATAATATATGGCTTTGCTTGCACATACGTATTTTTTTGTCGAAATTTGAAATGACCATTTTCCATAAATGTGACTGAACGTTCATGCAGCGATGGATTTCCTTCTTCAATGTAATGCGTGCGATGTGCGTGTGTTCAATTCAAGCGTACTTATGGTCATGTTGACATAGACCTTTGACTTCAAATAACCCCATAAAAAGAAATCTAATGGTGCTAAATCACACTATTTAGGGGTCAAATCTCAGCTTTTCAAATAATGACTGTCAGACTTTAATTGGTTTTCAAATGTTGTTCAACGATGAAAACACGTTGTTCTGAAGTGTAGCGCTTATTTTTTAAACTATCAGCTATCAAATGATTTTTCTGTTCATTGTTCAACAATGAAAACACGTTGTTGTTATGTTTTGTAACGGTTATTTGTTAGTAACCCATCTAATCTATATCTGAAGAAGTGCAGAGAGTAGAGAAAATATCCTTCATATTAGAAACAATCTAACCAAATGTAATCAAAATAAATTTAAAGATACTGAACTCTAAAAAAAACCAAAATTTATTGCCCAATATTAATATTAAAATTTAGTAAAAATAGCTAAAACTTTTTTTCTTAACAATGAATTTAAGGTTATTCTAATTTTTTTGTTGTTGATTATACCATATTTTTCATTAACCCTAAGTCAGTGATATCAATGAAATCTATGTTTATCACTTAATGTAAATAATCTTTTTTATATCATCTAACATTTCACAGAAAGTAAAGAAATGCGACTAGATGGAGTTTCGACGCTAAGTTTCTATTTCCGGCGCTTTAAATCATTTCCTGTTAAGTTCTATATATAAAAAAAATCTAAAAAGGGGAGAAATACGAGATTTGTTTACAGATAACTTCTGTGTTTACTGGTTTTCGGTATCATCTAACAACTTAATGAGTATTTCAAGGATTGCTTCACCAGTTTACGTTATTTCAAAAGAATTTCAATGTATGGATTTTCTGGATATTTTTTTTTATCCGACAGAAAATGAAATTTATAGTTTCAAAATAGTTACTAAAATCATAATTGGTCGCTTTTTTTGTAAACAAAATAAGCAATTTAACACAAAAAGAGTCAATTTTGAACTCGAAGTCAATTTAAACATAAAAAATTTCCCAAAAAATGTATGATCTATATATGTATATAAAACTATGTGCAAGTGGCATAGAAATCATTCTTATTATTTATTATGGAATGGCAACACTGAAATGTAAACATAAAGATATACAGAAGTTTCTGAAGATGACTTATTGAGCATTTTCACAGCTGCTCTTAATTCAGGACTTCTCAAATTAAACAAAATAATTGTATTATGAATAATGTTTACGTCTTCGGACTGACTGTAGGTCATTCAGTCAGAAGATGTAAAAAAATTAAGAAATAAACCATAACTGAAAAGTTTAATAATCCAAGGGGGAGAACAGGCTTAACCATCACTATGGATACTCGGGTAAAATCCTGTTTTAGCCCACTTCTGGCGATTTTTTCAAAATCTCGCCAAATCGAAAGTATTTTGATTAGTGGGTGGGTATTAGACTTCGCAGCGATCGGACGTACAAAATAAGCGCTCCGTAGGGTTACCGCATTTCTCTTCAGATATTGTCAGGGTTGCGATTTTGGAATCATTATCACTGATTATTTGGCGAGATTTTGAAAAAGTTGCCAAAGGTGGGCTAAAATAAGATCGACCGATCGGATACTCGTTATGACTTATTTATTGGAAATAAATGACTTTCAAAACTATTAATTATTTTTTTTTAATTCACGTTATCTTAAAACTGAAAAAATTATCCCTTTATTGATATCGATTTTATTCGATTATTTTTTTTTTAACTTTTAATAAATTTTCCAAGTTTAATTAAAAGTTATCAGTCGGCGAGCAAGCTGGTCGCCTAACATTGGAAAGTATTTGGAATCAGACTATCAGTAAATTACTAAATTACCCTCCAAGCAAATCGATTATTCAGTCGAATTACGATACAGTCATGATTCAACGGGATCATCATTGATCCAGTATAAACTCGGCATTTAACTGGAGCTTAACTCTGTTTAGGGAAGATCATGGATTAATTAGACGAAAGTATAGGGAATTTGAACTAGAATTGGTTGGGCTTCCGTAAATTGTCACTGTTGTAGTTTTCTAGGTGACTATTAATAAGTTTTTAATAATTTTAACCAATTAATTATTTGGCATTATTTTTATGAGTTTTTTTCCCAAATATTAGTACGGTTATCGATTAATGCAAATTTCAGAAACTTACTGACAACTTGCTTTTCAATATGCTACACATAGATAATTCTTTTTTTATTGAAAAGGCTATATTTTATATTTAATTTTTTCTTATAGGAAAAAAAATTGAAAAATGTATTTTGTGATACTTCTCAGTTTTAGCCGACATAATACAAAATTTGGTTCAATTATTTAAGAAAGATAGATAATTTATTATAAAAAATATATATTATATTACTTCTACTATTTCTATACTGACTATCTCTTCTACTATCTCTATGCTTTTATTCTGACATATACATTTTAGTCTATAAACATTTGGCCATTTAATTGACACTAACTGATACTTTAAGTTTTGTGGTCTTTAATAATTTCCTATACAGCTGTCATTTTATTGTAGTAAATTTCATGCTAACCAAAAATAGTTCAAGCAAGTAGGTTAAGATTTTCATTAACTTAGTTTAACAAGGCTCCTACCAATTTAATAACATAAAAGAATTCGTATAAATAATTTAAATAAGCTTGTTATCTATAACCACAATGATTTCACTATGAAAATATGCTTCCACATATCATCTTAAAGTGTTTGTTGCATTTAGATGTCCTGAGAATTAGTTCTCATACAGCTAGATGTCACATCAAGTTATCTTTTACTATACGACAAATTCGAAACAACCTACTTTGAAATCCAAACTTTTATGATGTTGCTTTCTATATTCATTCTAGCCAAATCCATTACTCCTCTAAAATCAAACTTTTTTATGTTGCTTTCTATCTTCATTCTTGCGAAATCAATTACTCCTCTAAAATCAAACTTTCGTGATGTTGCTTTCTATCTTCATTCTTGCGAAATCAATTGCTCCTCTAAAATCAAACTTTCGTGATGTTGCTTTCTATCTTCATTCTTGCGAAATCCATTGTTCCTCTAAAATCAAACTTTCGTGATGTTGCTTTCTATCTTCATTCTTGCGAAATCAATTGTTCCTCTAAAATCCAACTTTCGTGGTGTTGCTTTCTATCTTCATTCTTGCGAAATCAATTGCTCCTCTAAAATCAAACTAAATTAGTAAATTAAATCTAGTGCCCAGGTTGTCATTAAAAAAATTACAGCAGAAGAAAACATTTTCATAATCCTTTTCTTCAAAGCATTCTAAAACAATTTGAAAATATTTTTCAAAAACTTACTCTAAACTGTGTAATATTGTTTATTATTTTTTGAAACTTTTAAAGCATCCGAAGACATTCGAAGTTAAACGTTTGAAAAATTGGATTCTTTAAAAACTATTTATTGTTTTTAGATGTATTATAAATTATAAACACTATAAATACTAATAAATTTTTTGAAAAATATAATGTAATTGGAAATACAGAAAAAAATATAGTAAATTTTAATGAGATTTAACCAAAACGGTTAACACTCTACATAAAATTGTTATGCAGCAATCCTATTTTTCTTTGTACACAAGTTATCGAATATGATGATGAATGAAATGAACCAAAATCCAAGAAATAGTCTGAGATGTAATGGGTAAAAATATACGTATGAGTGCATTTTTTCCATCAATTCACAACTTAATTTTTCTAAAAGCACCTATAAACGAAAAAGCATTTCACCAACAATGACATCTTTATTTCATTTCATTGCCCATATCATTTAAAACATGGGCTGAAATTTTTATGCAAATTCCTCTATTAGTTTTTGGGATATCGTGTTAACGGTCGAGAATTTTTATGGAAATTAAAATTTTGAGAAAATTGAAGTTAAAAACAATTTTTAGATGAAAAAGTAAGATTTGTTTAAAATTCCCTTATTGATAGGTCAGGCCTTCCTTTTCCTAGAAAGGATGAACTGTTTTGGAAATATGACAGTATGAATTATCTATACTTATAATAAAGCTCAATGTGTGTGTGTGTGTGTGTGTGTGTGTGTGTGTGTGTGTGTGTGTGCGTGTGTGTATGTGTTGGCTCTCTACAGACCAGACCGTTGGACTTACAGCTACCAAATTTGGTACATGTATACCTTGGAGGTCCGGAATGTGCACCTAGGAGTCCTTTTTTCGAATTTTTAATTAGAATTTGTATTAATTAATATTTAACCGTAATTTCGACGTTTTTCCGCTATAACTTCCGAAAATATGATCGCATAAACATGATTTTTACTTCAATTTAAAGATTAAAAAATTAGTCTTCTAATGGTAGCAGTTGTTTTAATTTATAACGTAAGCTTCTATTTTTAATGAATTTTTAAAGAAACATTTTAACTATGTTTTTATCACGTGACTGGATAAAATAAAAGAATGCCGGAAGTTCGAATTAAAAAAAACTATCATCGCAAAATAAATCTAAAGAAATGCTACTTTTAGCACGTGACTGGATAAAATAAAAGAAATATAAAATGTGATATTTTCTAAAAAAATAAAGGCAAAGAAAAGGATTCTATGATCGTTTGCAATATCTAAATAATTAATTCAATAAATCTTCTTTACGGTAAACCTGATCGAATTTAGACAGGACATGCATTGAAATCCGGACTTAATGGCATATTTATGTAATCGTTTGCAATATCTGTATCATTAATTTAATACTTTTTTCTCATTCTCGCTTTCTTTAAAAAAACATATTTAATATTTTGGCAACATCATCGAAATTTTTTTTTTAATATTTTGGAAGCATAACGGATGGGTAAAACTGACTGAATTATAAAATTAAAGAATATTATTAGGAAAAGGTGTACTTTTAGAACTTTCCGTCCAACATCTTAAAGAAAATACTAATTTCAATGCCCGGAATTACTGCAAGGCTAATGAATATGGGATTTAATTGAAAAATTTAGAACGCTTTACTCATGGCGAACCAGCTGATCGCCAAAGGCGGCTAGTAAAAAATAACAATAAATAAAGTTCGCCAATGTGGTCGATAACCATTGTTTTTAACGTAATCGGATACCTTAAGTTTTGAAAAATTCATATTTATTTTAGATATCATCTTGATAGATTAAATTTGAATGTATTCAGGTTTTCATAATAAAAGGCATACAGAAATGTAATAGAAATAAATCCTAAATCCCTTTTCGAATGCTTCAGAAAAACATTCACAATACAGACTGCAGAAAAGCAAAAGTAAACATACCATAATTAATATTGAAAATGCTAAAATAAATCTGCATCATTAAAAATATATTCACTTTTACAGCCTTTTTATTTAATACTCAATCAAAGAGGAAGTTGAATTTTCCAGGTTCTTTGCATTTCCTTAATTGGAAACACATTGTTCCCTTTTGCTAACAATAATTCCTTTTTAGCAAATTAATTCCAAAGTAATTTTGTTTCTATAAAATCCTATGTCTGGTTTTAAAATAGTTTTCTATTCAAAAATTCTCCACATTCAAACTTTCTTCAGTCTAAAGAGTAGGAACGGAAAAGAGACTTTCTAGTCATTGTTAGTAATAATCAGAAAAATGAACACGAATTCATTCTTTTCGAAAAAAGAAAACTTCTTGTTAACCAAATGGCTCTCCTGGGTCAGAGCCAAAAAGTTTCTTTCTTTTCCGCTCGTTTTCTTTATTCTCTGCTGGTCTTCTTTTGTTTTCCCTTTTCTTCTCTAGCAAGAATGGCAACGGCAGCGGAATCTTCAGTTTCAAGAAAAAGGGCGGGAAACAAACAATGGATTCCTTTGTCGAGAAGATATGCTCTGACTGAAGATTCATAATTGAAAACGGAAATAAAAGAAGGGGAGAATAATTTTTCAAAACGGTGAAATCATTTTTAACCAACGAACAATAACAGAAAAATACTGGAAGAGCGACAAAGAAAGAAAGGTAAGTGGAATTCGAATAAAAAGTAAGTTCTGCTCGGAAATTCTTTCTGGAATAATTAGGTCTGACGAAGTTCAAGTTAATGATGCATGGAGTGGCGGACGACTTGAAAAGGCTGGCAGCAAAAACAAAGGGCGAGTCAGCCTGGAATTTAGGCCCAAAAATGAATGAATCTTCACAATGGCTGGAACACTAATCCATAGAAGTAATTATTCTCGCCTTTTGTTTAGAAAAGCCTTTCTTCTAATGAAGCTTATTTTGCCAAAAATAATATTCACTTTGACTCGGAAACTTGACGCCTTGCAGACGGAGTAAGCGATTGTTGCTCAGTTTTTCATTGATTGTGGTAAATAATGTCTTTGCGTTAAATTACTACTTGTGGTTGTCTTAAATGGTATTCATTAATTCTTAACTCACCAATTAAACACTAATGCTTTGCAAACTTTTAGAAACATAGTGGAAGTTCTAATTTAGACTTTTTAATAACAAATTAGTTGCA